>JAGXCT010035762.1:0-40286 GCA_022495035.1 Philopotamus ludificatus | reverse complement strand
AAAAAAATGTTATTTTACTATGACGACTAACAAGAAAAGACTATTTGATCAAATAAAGAAACTTAAATTAGCTCAATAACTTCAATAATTATTAAAAGTGCATAAGAAATTAAACCCTTTCTGGTCATAATAAATACAAATTTGAAGATTTTCCCTTAATTCATACGATCTATCCTTATTTTTGAGTTAAAAACGATGTTTAAATTTGGATTTCATCTAAAATTCCTAGATTGTTCTTCCTGTTTTACCTAAACTGGATAAAACTTCTGAAGCCAACTAAACATTGCTTAATTTATACATTATTTTATTTGTTCTCGCATATTCCTTTTATTAATTTTCCGTTTCAGACATCAAAATACTTAGTTGAATATTATAAAAATTTAAATAATAGGAAGCTTTCGTGGTTATGGATCACCTGGATTTAAAATAGGACACGGATTGAACGAGCTATATTATGTCATCGAGAATAAGGACACAGAAAACGTTTACAAACTTAAATCTGAACACGAACAACACGAGATAAAAGCACAAGTAGATGAAAGTATTAAAGAAACTTCATACCCTGGTTTTTTTTTGTATAATGTAATGGAATTCCGGCACCATTTTTTTTTAAAAGCCCTGCTTATTATAATCTAATAAATAATTGTCATTAAATATCTTGTCAAAAGTTCAATCTGGACTAAAGAAAAAGCAGCGTTAATTGATTAATATCTGAATTTTGTTCAAGCTTGTTTGTGATAAAAACTATTGATCATATCATTATAAACTGAAAAAGAATGATAGCGAGCTTTTTTACATTAAAAAATTTCCCACAACATGATTTTTTGGGAAACTGCATTGTATATCTTCAGTAATCATAAGGGTAGTGTTTTTAGCATATATCTTTAATTTATTGCTTAAGCTTTTAAATGCATTTGCAAGTAATTTGCAACTTCTAGCAGTGTTCATATTTAATTCATGATTAGTTTTGCAGAGTATTTAAATATTTACACAGTACTTATTACACATTTAAAATGAGCATTGCTCGGGGATCCAAATTTTGATCCACAGTGACATTGCAAAATTAGCGTAACACCACATTGCGGCTTTAATTTTCAGCAAAGGGGGTCTCGGGACTTAACATACCTTGCGGCCTAAATCCCGAGAGTGTTTCCAAGTACACAACAACATCTTGGAAAATTTATAAATTATTCCGAGTGCCATTTACTTAATTATGTACATACACAGGATTAAATTAAATTTGGAAAGTGAGCACTGAGTGGGCCGAGAAGGATCGCATAACGAGACGAGTACCGAAATCATCATAAAAAATACGATTTTTTTCTAATAACAGCGACAAAATATCACCAATACTATTGCGTTTATTTTTAAATGTATGGTTTCTCTCGGAACAAATAACAATATCTAACAATCTAATAACATTTTCATTCAATTTTTTTGTGTTAAATCAAAATTTTAATTACCTTGCTGCGATTTCTTGGATCGCGAAAGTCTTCCTTTGATGTCTTACGCCTTTTGTCTTTGAGGATCATACGAGCCGCAGCAAACGCCATTTTGTGTTTTTTTTATTATATTATTTATCTTATTCAATTGATCGATGAATTTAAAATTATTTAAACACTTATACAACGAATAATTGATCTCAAATCTCACTATTTAATTTTAAAATAACATTCAATACTATGATTATATACTTTGTATAAAAACAACTCTAACCATTAACATTTATATAATAAATATTTTTTTTTATTAATATTAATTATCACTTATACGTATTGCTTTTATTGTATTAATTGTAATTAATCGATTATTTTTGAGTTCGGTTATTGAAAATCAATAGATTCTTCTTGACTCTCTTGATTTTTAACCTGACGAAGATGCAGAGAATTGACAGTATGCTCTTTGGTACATCTCATTGCTGGACAACCAGCGGGAGGCGGGAAGCTGTGGACAATATGATATTGCCTTCACCGCCATCGTCTATGAAAAAATATAATAATAACATTTTGACACATATTCAACCGTTAACATATTCAAATCCATCCAATAACACTCGATTGATTAATATGATTGTATACGATTGGCTAGGGCCGAAGCTGCTCCTAATCCCTATGACTCAATTTAATGGTTGATTCAATAAACACTTGACCCAAATGCTACCGAAGTCGGCCAAGGAGCCATCTATAATCTCAGGAAACTCAGTACCGTGAGCTGAATAAATAAATTTAAGATGAAATTAATGAATATATATTAAATAGCGTTAAACCTTAAAAATAACGCGTAAGATTTTAGACGAGTACGAGATTGCTGATCTGTTGTAGATCAGTATATATATACTGTTGCTAGATTATTGAAAAAAGCTGCGAAGAGTTTGTCGGGTTTAAATAAAAACAATCCGTAGTTTTGACCGAAAAATGATCTCACATGCATAAAATATACGGGCCATTACTAAAAAGGCTATTAGGACGCGTTAAAAAAATGAGGGGTGGAATTTTCTTGCAGGAAAATCCGGCGTCGATTTCGCAAAGTGGGGCTCAAAGTACGCCGCCGAGGAAAATTCTTTATTTTACACAGAAAATAATACCTAAACATATTGAATAATAATGATTAGCATTTTTGATATTTTTTACGATGCATTTTAAAGATGAATCAAAATAAAAAAAATACAATCAACCCTTCTAGAGCGACATGATAGAGACCCACGTTTCAGAATGACCTTGCTCTTTTTATAGTTTGTTCACATGTGCGAGTAATAATTTGTTGTCAATCTAAGGTCAGTGACCTTTATTCATGCGATCATGAATTCCATATTTACGAAATGTGTAATTTAACTTAAAGAGGGACTGTCACACACGCCGCTCTATAGCAGAGCGTGCTATAGGAGGGTTTACTGTATATCATCATTATTATTAGGCAGCAACAAGACTCAATGAGTAAGAGTGTTTGGGCCTTATCAGACTCTCGAAAGGTATTCGAGGCCAAAGGAGTTGGGTTTCATAATGGTGTGAGGACTCCCCTTTTACGTCTATACCGTGGTGGCCTAACCCGTCTCGGTATGCGGTTTTTTATAAAGAGGTTTCCTTATCTTTGCCCACTATTACGATTACCATTGCTGGTATCGGATTTGAAAAGTTATCCTCTGGCTCATTCACTGAGTTAGCTTTCAAATGACTTTGACTTGACTTGACTTTTTAAGAGAGGGTTTGTCTTGGTATTCGCTTTCCTCTTCTCTAGAGCTCCAGCGTGACGAGTCACAGGTAGCATCAAACTTATTGCGTAACAGAAATCCTTTCATTATGGCAAGGAACTTTCCTAAAGAAGAGGTTTCCTAGTAAAGAAGTCTATTAGGTATAAAAATTATTAAGATCAATAGTTGGTGTGGCTTTAGTAATATTTTCATAGCATTAAATAATAAAGTGCTGGATATATTAGAGGGACTATTAAAGTAAGTCCCATTAAAGATGCCTAGAAAGCCTAAATAAACAAACTTTTAAATAAATATGGGTATTGTAAAAAAAAATCCAATTTTCATTTGTAGAAAATTGGAAAATGTGGAAAATGTTGACCAAAAATCACACCGTTTGAATTCCCTAACATGTCAATTCACAAAGTATGACATCCTGTGTCATTTTCATATTTTTGAAGATAAAAAAAACGCGTAAGGACAACGTTTTCCTTTACATTAATAAAAAAAAGATAGACTCGCCCAAGAAGATAAACACCATAGCGAAAATTGCGTTTCAAAGTTTGAGATATTTAAGGTTATTATATAAAGTTCATATCTTTTAATATATATTTATATAATCTTGATATATGTTTTCATAAAATGACAATCAAAGAATATTATTTATTCTTTTAAAAAATAAGAAAAAATAAATAGTACATGATGCTATGTTCGCAATATTCAGTATCGTGTTTTGTGCTAGATTCAGGATGTAAACGACAACAATATGATATGCGATATTATTAATGGTAGTTCCTATATAATATACCGGAATATCTGAAACTATCTAGAAGGCTTCATCTCGATATCGAGACAGGAGAATGAAAACAATAGTTATAAATACACTGCATAATGTATGAACGCTATAAAAATATGTCCATTTTTGTTTTGCTAAAAATTTGCATCACGATTAAATGTAGTGTATGAGACGTATTACTCATAGTATTTTTTTTGGTAATTCTATTTTTGGCAAGACTACAACATTTCCATCTCCATCCGGTGACGCCGCACGGCTCCGGATGGAGAAGAAAAAAAAACAAGAATGAATTTACGAAAGGGAGTGAAGACCGTATCGAGATAGTTTCAAGATAAGTCCCGTGGGAATGGGGTTTATGCAGATAGTTTATCGGGACAAATCCAGTGTCAGCTGATGAGCCATTAGGGCCCCGGTTTGAAATTCTTGGCGGGAAGAGAGGCCGGAAGCGACCGCCATTGCGATAAGCGCCGCCCGCCGGAAACGGCGACGCATCAAAACGGACGGCCTTAATTCTGGAACAGGGACGAGACCTTGCGTTTTTATTTATCTGGAAATCTCTGCGGAAAAACTCTAGGATTCAAGACGTACTCGAAATGATTATTATTTAAATATTTTTTACGTGAAGAACGAGCGTTACGTGCGAGCGTCTAAATTAAAATTTTAATTGCTTCCGGTTTTTTTTAATGCGGAGTCGCATCGAGACGCGGCTTCAGCCGCAACGGTCTGAAGTTTTAATTGGAGGAACTGTTAGAGGCTTTGGTGGAAAACCAATATAATGCGAGTTGTCTCTGGAGCGACCGCCGCTAAAATAAACGGAAAGAAAATACGGAAGAGCTCCTGAGACAATGGAGAACTTGGAGGCTGTCTGTGTACACGTGCTATTATCGGAGGCTCAATATATTGCTAAACAATTTACGAAGTGAATTCAGATTTCCAGGGAGACAGGAATAATACATAGGTAGAGGCAGGTTTAATGAATATTTATCAGAATTCAACTTTAATATTAATTGTTTACGAAAATGCAGATTCAATTTGCCAGATTCATTCAAATGAGATGATTTACAAAGATTTATTCACGAAATCATTAAAAATAAATTCATATTATTCTCTTTGTGGTGATTTTCAATCGTATATATAATATTATTTATGGAAAAGAAGTGGTCGTTATCTATGTTCGTCAAGAATGCTAAAAAAAATCGTAAAATACCTAGTCAACTAAAGATTATTGATTACATATTTTCCTCGATAGTTGCAATTTTTTTCTATCTTTTTAATAATTTAAAACGCACAATTGCATAAGAATCTTTTGATTTGGATTAAAAATCTGAAAATGATGGATATATAAATATATACCATTGGTATTCTATTAATTTATCATGAGTATTTTTAGCTGTATGAAGTTTAATATTATCGTGTTAGAAAATACGTGTTCTCTATTTAAATATTCTGGGACTTTTCCACGAATTTCTTTTTTTAATCTTTTCAGCTTCTTTTTAAACTTTTCAGCACAATATAACTGTGCCGTTGTTGTCTGGCCATATTTAAAAAAAATCCAGTGCCGTCCATATGGCCAGATTGTGCGGCGCACACAGGTGCCGGAAGATTAGATACACCGAGAGGCGCTAAGAAACGAAAAATTGGAAACTATTATGTATATATTGATTAAACATTCTTAAAATCGAACAAATTTCGATAAATATTTCCTAATTCTTTTATGGGGTTTCTAATCGATGTTCTGCACACAGGCGCCGGACACTATCAGCCAAGGCAGTCATGCAAAACTTATTAAAGGGGCTTTTTAATATAATTTTATTAATTTAACATCGATCATTTTTACATTCGTATATCGTTGTCAACCAAACAGCGTTGACATTTTTTTATTTTGCGCGGCAAAATATAAATTAAAAAGAATTGCGCATATTTATTATATTATTTTTTTCATTTGTATTTTTAAAATGATCGTTTATTTTTCTCGCGTTCGTGTTATATTTTGTTGTCAGCCAAAGTGCATCGATCTTTGTTTTGCGCGGCAATGTAATTTAACATTGAAAATGTACGTTCTAGGAGGGAGCACTATGGGAGGGATTGTTAAACTTGTTTTAGGATACCGCGGTACAACAGGGAGCGTTATAGGAGAGCTTACTGTATATAAAATGACCTATTTGACCATTAGGTTGAGTTTCGGCGTTGCCAGTGGTACCTATTTTTTAGAAAGCCACTGTTTTTGCTTCATTGGTTTCAAGTACATGACTCACTTCTCATCCCCTATCACAAGATATCGAAGAAATGTTGAATTTTCCGCTAGTTTAATTTATTTTTGACACAGTTGAACTCATACATATTTGATTTTCTCACTTTAATGATGCGGTATCATACTACGTTTATGAATCTTGCCCATTATTTTTAAATATTCTTGCAATCCAGATCAAGAGAGGATCCTTTTGTATCTGCAGGGACACACCGTCCATATGGCCAGATTGTGCGGCACACAAAGGCGCCGGAAAATTAAGTGCGCCGAGATGCGCCAAGAGAGAAAAATATAAAAAATATTTAATATTAATTTCGATTAAAATTTTCTAATTCTTTTTCATAAAATAATTGTTTTATGTACCCCAATTAAAATTCTGCACACAGACACTAGACACTGTCGGCGCACCACTGTGTATTTGCTATCTGTAAAACAGATTTGGTCAAATTTCCTTTAACTTCAATCCCTAGAACCTAATTTTTCGCTTTTACATCGAGGTTATTTTTTATAAACGAGGATTTAATGTTTTAGAAATAGATTCAAGAGTTCTTTAATAGTTTAGTAAAAAGCGTAGTCGTTATGAGTATAAAATCTTGTATTTTTGCGATGTTATATATAATATATTTCTGTAAGAAGGTTAATTCATCTCTATCAGTTGAAACGAATTGCTAGAAAGTGTTTTTTTTGACCCACTTGGCTCTCTCGGTGGTAAATGGTGTCACATGCTACATCGTAAGTTATCTGATTCACGTTGCATCAATAAATAAAATATATGGCGGCCTTTCGTCATTTACTATGGGCACGGTGGTGTGCAGTGTTGGCGGATTGTTTGCCTGATCCGACTCTGGCACTCTGCCAGGGCCGGCTCCAGCGTGCCGGCTGCAAGCAACACAGGGCCGTCGTGTTGTTGGGCACTGACGGAAAAAAGAGGAAGAAAACAGACAGCGGGAAGAGACCCCGAATGACGAAGAGTCTTACCGAACTATTTTCGTGACCCCCTCCCGAAATGTATACGGCCAAACTTTTACCCGTTCGGGCCAAATTTGTTGGCGTGCTGTAAAAAAAATTGAAGCTTACATATTGTGCAAAAAGTTTGCGAAAGTCACGTCTTTCAAAGTCTATCTTTGACAACGGATACGTCTTTGTAACCGGGATGGAAATTAATGAACGCATGTAAATATTGGCGGAAGGATGCGAAAGAAAATATTCGCATTGACATTTCGCCGAATATAACTAAAAAATATTTATATGTATTTTTTCAACGACGAAAGACTCAATGTTCGTTCGACTATTTATTACATGTGTTTATATGAATTTTTAACGTTGCAATATCGGTAGAATATGCTGCTGAAATTCACAAGAAATTCCATTAACTTTTTCTTTGCTCTTTTCGTTCAGAGCATACAGAAAAGCATCGCTGTGGTATAAAGTTATTACACTCAGATTGGTAATAGCAATTCCTTTTACATCGCAGTAAAAGAGGTGTTGGATTTTTACGACAAATCGTGCATAAACTAGGACAAATAAATACAATCATCCCCCAATTAACTCGATTTCAATTTAACGCGGATTGTATTTTAACAATAAAAATAATGTAGTGATATCTAAAGCTATGCATATTTCAGATGTTGTTATTACACATCTGTGTCTCTTTTTTATGACAAGAAAAAAGAGGGAAATGAATAAACAATGCGAAATAATTTCAGAGATAAATCAGATAAATCATTGCCAGATTGTCGTTGTGTAAAAAATCTCTGGCTAGAATGTTCTACCGTGTAAATCAGTGAATGGGATATTTTTTTGTGAAAATCTGTGGTTAATATTATGACTGATCAATAATTTTACTTGCAGCGAAAGTTTAACCTAGCCGCACCCATGGCGACCCCAAGTTTTCTCAAGTAACTCTTTTAATATAAATCCTACACGTCACAAACTTTTTGTATTTATTAAATAGTCTAAAAAATAAATATTGTAAATAAGCATTGTCCTTTATGGGTTGAAATTGCGAAAAAAAATAAAAACAACAATATTCTCTGCTATTGCCACGCTGATTTTTCTCACTCGCATCCTGTATGATGCGTCGAGTGCGATTGAAACATGTTATTGACATATTGTCATATTGATTAGTAAAAAATCAAAATATCGACCAAATTATAAAGAATATCATTAATAACTATTTTTATTATTAGGATAAATCATTTTTCTTTAAAAAATCAATATGTTGATAAATAATTCATGGATATGATTTTTTATTTGTGGAAAAATAGAAAACACGTATTTTTTTTAGCATTAGAATTCTTCAACCTTCGTATTCACGGAATCTTGTTATTATTTTCATTTCTCGAAGATGAAAAAAAATATTAAAGTACGAATTGGAACATCGAAGAGTACCGATAACCACCGAAGGTACCGAAGAACACCGATAATTAGTCTTAATAAATAAATAAAGCTTTAGTTAAAGTTATTGTTGGCTATCAAAAAGTCTGTGGATAAAAACATTTTTTTTAACATGATGCTTTAGTTTCCATATACATCGGATACGACTTATTTTGATACTTTTCTTTTACTGAAGATAATTAACATGAGAGGACAATGTTTTACCAACATTGTAAGTAATAAAAGTAAGTAAGTCTAATATCCAAACTTAAGAATGAAGATGGACGCAATAGACGAATGCTATTTAAATTAGGACAATTACCCGAAGGAATTTAATTGAAGCGTTTCATTAAATCCTTGAATCATAAAGAAAAACAAAGAAAATGTATATATCTCTGCTGCAAACATCTGATTGCAAATGTCTGGAATATGCAACGATTCATGGTAGCTCTCAATATTTTCACAGGTAATAATTTTTAATGCATTCTTACTAATCTCCAGCCGAAATAAAATTCAACGGCCCCAGCAATGAACGTTAATAACGCTAATATAATAATAATAAAAGTTTATCTTGTTAAAAACTATGAGAGCGGAGAAAATACTCGAGTCCTATCTTGAAAATTTGTTCAGATACGGTCGGCACGAAAAGTTTCACGATAAGAATCTCGGGGTATCTGCTCCGGTCCGACTTTCCAATTTGTTTCCAATGCTATCTCCGGCGGATAAATTTTAATATAGCAGGAAACAATAATAAAATACACGGGGAGAATTGTGCGCGATTCGGACGCGATTTATTGCCGGCTGAAAAATCGGGGGCGAGAAAAAACCGTTTCGCGACGCGTTTCGACGCCGACGTCGCCGGGTCTTGTCGACGCCCGAGATTGCATCCGTACGTCAATCTATAGCCCGTCTATCTATCCGTTTTTATTTGAATAAGTTTTGTTCTTGTATTGATCGGGAGAGGCGGGGAGCCCTGGCCGTTCCCCCCCGCGCCCCCGACTCGGAGAGCGCGCCCCGTTCGCGCGCGGTGGGCGCCTCTCGCGGAGCCCCCGTTTTACGATGTAATTATTCCGAACTTATGAACGGATATGTCGAATATTTTATATATGCGTGTAAGTGTATTGGCCCCCATCCTTTGACAGTTTCAATTTTGTTTGTGACAGTTCTGCGACTGTGTGTTAAAACGCTTTTCGATTCACCGAACCCAATTTTCGTAGCGCTCCGATTGATTGACAACATCTAATGACGAAGCCCTGACAAATGACTTCACTAACATTTTCACTTAATTGACTTCCAACCCCTTACTCATCTTATCTCCCTCGCTCTCTCTCTTGTCTTCGTCTCGCACTCTGATCTCTCTGGACGGGGAGCGCATCGAGCGTCCCGTATTGAAAATTGTCGCACGGATGGGGATCAATCCATGCGGTTTTAAAAGGGAACGGTTCAAAGGTTCCCATATATTAATATGTATATACCATACTCGATCAATTATGTTCAAGATTGCAAATAAACAACAGTAATAAAGAAATATAACACGATAAAAAATCATATACAGTGAAACCCCCAATTACACTACTCTGAATTGCGCGCTGGATTGAAATATTCGCCGCAAAACCCCCAATTACACGGTCGCATTCACATACAGTCAAACGTTGGCTAGCGTCTGTGTATTCAAAACGTGCCAGGCTATACGCAGGCTACACTCCCCCAATTACACGACTCCAAATTACACGGTCCCGACTTAAGTGTAAATGGGGGTTTTACTGTAGATGTATGAACTTATCTCCCGTTTGTATACACAGACTGAATCTCATTTAACACGGTAGACGTTGCTGTTTTGGCCAAAAATTTCAAGTTAAAAAATCGCCGAAGACACAAAAATATCTGAAATCTTTTAAACAGTGAACAAAATGACTTTTAATGTCAAGATTTGTCAGGGATAAGTGTACCAAAATATCAACGATAATATTTTTTGAGTAAAAATATAAAAAAATACAGTCAATCTTTCTATAGCGCTTACTGCTATAGTGCTACAGTCTCTCCTATAGTGCTTTTTTTTAATTTCAAGGTTGAATCACATATTTTGTAAATATGTCCTTGGGTTTTTTTTATTTTTATTTTATATATGTATATAAAAATGTTATAAATCACAGTACTTAGTATTACGAAAATCAAGATCATCTTTGATAAAAAGGAAAATAATTAATAGTAGCTAAGGTTTAAGTAACAATAGATTAATCAGAAAAAGCTAAGAAATATATGTCATGAAGTAATAGGTTTTAATTTAAAAATACAATTATTTGAATTAAGGGCGTTACAAATTTATTATTCAGATTTTGTATAAATATGATGGGTAAATTTTAAAAAATCTATTACTATGTACTATCAGAGAAAATTAAACATATTTTTGGCATTTAATAATATTTTATTTAGTTAATGTTAAATGAGCAATAGAGAATACTGTCAAAATTGACTGCAGATGAGGTTATATGTTTTTTAAAAAGTAGAAGTTAGCCATTATGAAAAAAACATATTTATTTATTCTATTATTTATTGCTTCTTTTGCATTTTATTCAGTTAAACAATGCAGTTGCTTAAATGCAACTTTTATAAACATTCAATTAAAAAACATAGCCCCAAATTTTGTATGCCCTTAGATTTCTAAAGGGCAGTTTTCTATAGCGTGTTCACTTTCTTTGCGCTATAGGAGGATTAACAGTAATTAAATTTCTAATTCTTTATATGGGCACAGTATAATCTATACATGATAGTCTATAAAATCCCATGCACAAAAATAAATATTTTATCACTTTAAAGTTATTAGGTTTATGAGTGCTAAATAATATTTTTCGTATACCTAAACCTTGCGAAAAAATTGCGGGAAAATGTCGGACAGATATTCGCACTTTTAGGTATAGATTGCTTTAAAAGTACTATTTCAATTGTAGATTTTTAAACGATTTTGACCCATCCGTCACGGCCGCTCGAAAACAACGTGGTCCGAAGGGGGTATTTCAGATACCCCAAGCATAACAAGTCAAGATATTGATGAATTCTTCATCAAAATCATGGTATATTTTGTAAACATGGATTATTTTTAGAGTAAAAATAGTTATTTATGTACATGGTATGATTTTTTAACGCTTAAATAGCAATGCTTTCAACGATGTCTCGGCATGGACTGAGCTCTCGCAGCAAGTGTCATTCACGCGTTTCGCAGATTTGGATGTACAATCCTTCTAAGCATTTTCTTTCAGTATACAGGCGGACCTCAGCTTTCGCACATTCGACTTTAACACAATTCGCTATTTCGTACATTTTTGAAAAATCGTTTTTTTTTTCAAAAATTGTTTCTTAAAGGCACGGCATAGTGATGGATAAAATGGAGAAATCTTTGTGTTATTGGATATGTAATCAAAATCAAGAAAACATCCCTCTGAGTACTTCAATGATTCACGCTAAGTATGCATAAAGATTGGAAGGCTAGATTAAAGAATATACATTATTATTATTATATTAAAGATTAGAGAATATACCTCTAGTCAAATATTCAATGTAGATGAGACTGGTTTATTTTGGAAGAAGATGCCTAATCGTACATTCTTATCAAAGGACGAATCAGTTACCCCTGGTCATAAACCTTCTAAACTTAACAGTGAAGATGTTAATGAGATGATTGAATCTAATTCTGAACCCTTGACTAATGAATTTCTAATGGACCGACAAGTGAACGAAAATAGTATACAAAATGAAAGTGAGGAAGAAGAACCAGAAGAAATCATCAAGACCTTAACAATAAAAAACATAAACGAAGCTTTTACGCATCTTGAGACGTTTTTGAATATTATGGAAGAATGTGATCCCAATGGAGAACGCATATCTCAAGTGCGATCCATAATAGTACTGCATGTTACAGAACTCTCTATGAAGAAAAGAAAAAAGTAGTAAAACACAACTAACCCTTGACAAGTTTATTAAGAGAATATAATTTTTATTTAATATATACTTAGTACATATTAGTATATGCACGTAGTTAAGTACAATTTTTGTTTTTTTTTTTACATCCCTCTACTTTCGAACATTTAACTTTCGCACATATTTTCAGGAACCAATCATGTGCGAAAGTCGAGGTCCGTCTGTACTCTATTTTCATCGCCATTATATACCAGGTCAGGTATGTTAATTTTGGTCAAAATATCCCCTGATTTGGTTAAAAATGCTTTCCCCTTTTGCATTACCAGACACGAGTTCGTTTTTTATTTATGCTTTATGAGATTATCTTTTTTAAACCTTTATAGCTATCTAGTTGTATCAATTGAGTTATCCTTCTTTGTAAAAACTTGGTTTTAAAAACCGCGTTAGTTAAAAAATTAAACTAATTCTTCTATAGAGTCTATCTAGCTATATATTATTAGTATATAACAAGGTTTAAATGTAATATGATACATTGCATTCACGAACGATCCATCTCTCATACCGGAAAAATAAAATTGCAGTAAATATTTTGATCGTTTTGCATGCGTTGCAAAAATTGGCCAAGTGCCTAAGATGCAAAACATGCTCTATTGAAAACTAGAATATCTATGCACACAGTCAGCATTGAAATTTTTCCAAAAAAAATAATAATGCCGTTGCATTTTTACGCTTTTCTTCGCACAATAAACAATCGTGTTCCAATACCCGAACGATTTTCCGGCTAAATATTTTTTTGCATAGAAAATTCGCATAGCTTCCAGTTCGGCGAACACGTATGGCACGATTGATTGCGCAATTATTCAACTCAGTGATTACACACGCGAATAATTGGAAACTGTTAGGGTCATATTATTACAGTCAGAATTGTGCGAATTGACTACGGCAGATGGGTAATTTTTAATTAATGCTAATGTCAAACGCGGTGCGGAATACATGTCCAATATTGGCAAAAACGTATACGTGAAAAAATACGTATACAATGCATAATATTTCATACGTGAAATATTCGGAGTGGATGCCATGTGTTACATGGCTCCGCTTTATTGGACAGATTTCGCGTGAAATGAAAAAAATGTATTCCCTTTTTCAGAATTTATTAATAGAGTCGCAAAATGGAGAATTTATGTCAAATTGACCCACACCATTTTTTTTTATATACATATATATATATATATTAATATAAAAAAATGTAGCACGAATACGAACTAATTTATGATCAAATTTTTATATTAAAAATATGGATGAAATTTTTGCGAATGCTTAATTAAAAATTCAAATTTTCATTATGGAGCTTTTTAGGCAGCAAATCAACAATTTTCTCATATTGCTAATATTATTTTAAGCTAAGAAGCTCATCACGGCACGATATGGCTGAAGAAAAATCAAAAAATCAAACAAAAACATAATAAGATCAACTTGTTTTGTTACGCCATTAAATTTTGCTAGCCAGTCTCATGATTTATTCAACACAGTCTTATTATAACTTTTCAGCTTGATTTCTGCCATATTATATTGGTTAGATATTTCTTTGAAGTTCAGATTTAATTTGAAACGACTGAAAACAACCTCTGAAAAAATACGCCGACAATAAAAACAGAATATAAGCGAAATTCATTTTTCTACCCTAGATTATTTTATTGTGATTATTTACTATGAAATAGCGCATGAACTTAAAGTCCAATGAGCTTTTTTATGAAAAAAAAATCTGGTCGGGAAAGCGATTTAAGCTAACGAGCAGAATCGATCTATTTTCGTGAAAAACGTGACTTTTTTAGCTAGTTTAATTTGAAAAGAGTTTATCGAAGCCATTCAAATAAAAACTAGCAACCGATTACATTTAAAATCACACAATTTTCACAGAAAACACATCAATGACGATAAAAAATACGAAATCCCGATAGCAGTGGTAATAAAAGATAAGTTTTATTTATGAATACAGGCGGCTCTTGACTTTTGGGTTTCGGGGAATTGGTTCCTGAAAATATGTGGGAATTCTAAATGTTCGAAAGGATAGAGGGATGTAAAAAAATATTGTATTTATAAATAAGATATTAAAAATATTTATTTAAAATACTAAAACGTTGCTATATTGGGAGGATGAAAGATTACGTTGATTTCCTGATATAAATTCTGCAGAGATTTTCTGGAGCATTGTCTATAATTTTTATTTTTACAATATTGTTTAACTACCAGTACGAAATGAAAAGTGAACCGATCAATACTTTAGGCTTTTTTGTTAGATTTTCAAACGACTGGAAGTAATTTTTAACCTTTAATGCTCTGAGATCACCCACCAGCAAGTTTCCACCAAGAAGCAATGTCAATCGGTTTTTAGGAAGGTTAAAGTCCAGAGGCAACTGATTTTTTCTTTAAATAGGAATGTACGATTAGCCAATTTTTTTTCAAAATAAATCCGTCTCGTCTTCGTTGAATATTTAGCTCAAAGATTATTCTTCATCTAAAATAATTATGGAAGAAGAAGAAATAAATAAATTTTACAGCATATTTTCTTTATTAGTCGATTCTCACGTCAATATAATATTGTAAAATTTGTCGAAAAAGCCATTACTTCTTTAAAATAATTTGTTAGATTCTTCCTAAAATCTAATCTTTCAACTAAGCTAAGATCCTTAACTTGAATAATTAAAAAAATAAAGAAACGCCGTCTATGACAAATATCTTTAAATTGCAAGGAAGGAAGTAATTTTTGCATTACTTTGAATAAAAATAGAAAGTTTTTTAAAACCGTACGAAATAGCGAATTGTGCGAAAGTAGGATGAGGGAAAGTCAAGTATCGTCTGTAGTGAAGAAATATCATATTCAGAATTGTATATAAATTAAATTCAAACGGATATAAAAAAAGCAAAAAAACCTCTTCTTTGGGGATTATCAGTGCATGAATTTAATTCATTAAAAAATATTATAGCATCTGAAGAACGTTGGAAAAAAAATTGAGTTCCAGAAGTGAGAAAAAAAGCAGGGCTCTTTGTTACTAGATAATCCTTATCAAAATGAAATGCATACTAAAAACAGAAAACGGTCTCAACTAATTTCTTTAACGCAATCGATGTATCAGGTTAGATTTTTTTCAAACTACATAACTGTAAAGGCCTTGGAAACCTTTATTCAATAGTTGAGGAAAAGTTTACCATATGTGAAAACTAACGAATCAATGATAAGTAAAATGCCTAAAATACTAGGATATCCTTATAAGTCTTTACATTTTTGTTATTCAGGTTGAAAATATTATATTGAGTCATAAATAGCTTCTGATATTTTTTATCATACTTTTACTTTGCTTTAAAAAATTCACAAAATTATATTAATTTATTATGTATTCACCACAGTCAAATATAACCTTCTCTCATCTTATTGGCAACTTATCGATCCCCTTCTCATAGAATTTGGAGGGGTTCGAACTGAAAGAAAGTAACGAGGGCCTGATGATTGACTTACTCATCGTTAATGAAAGTTTTTCTATTAAAAAAAATCTGTAAGGAACAAAAAAGGTGGTAGTCTGTAGGAGCAAGATTTGGGAAAAAGGGTGGAAATGGCAAAATAGATCAGTTGAGATCCAGAATTTTTTCTTGAGTCACTTTTGTTGTATGTGGTCTGGCGTTATCGTGTAAGAGGATAACGCCTTTTCGATTGACGAGTGCAGGACGCTTTTCCAGTAGTTTTTCATGAACTCTTTGCAGCTGCTGAACGTATGTATCGGCAGTAATCGTTTCATTGCGCTTCATCAGCTCGTGTTGGATTATTCCTTGACTATACGCATAATAACATTTTCTTGCCAAGAATATTGGCTTTAGGTTCCGGTAGGGGTGGTTCATCCTTATCCAAACATTGTCGTTTTCAGACAATATTTTCATAGGTGATCCATTTTTTAATTATTTTCCATATGTTAACTAGGTTTTCATACATAATAACTGACTTTATTGATCGTAACTGTCTGTTCATAATTCAACAGTTTATTACGAATTACGCTCTTTATATCCTACCAAATGTATAACATTATCTTCTTAGGGTGTAATCATGTTTCCCGGCCAGTAGCTGGGGGTTGATTGGCGCTCAATAACTGTCTATTGCGTTTTGAGCAGAATATACTTTTTATTTACAGTGACAACACGATTAAAAAATGGTTTATTCTGTTATCTAATTAATAATGATTGGCATATTGAAATACGCCGTGTGAGGTTTATTTCTGACTATTTATGAGGTACCCATATTCAGCAAGTTAACACCTTTTCCAATTTTTTAAAAATTCTGTAAACTAACGTAGGAGGCATATTAAAATCTGTGGTAGTTTTCGTACTGTCAATTTGGTTCAACATTGGTAGATTTTTAATGTCAATATTTTCGGAACGAGATTTTTTAAACCACGTTTGATAATTTCTTAGTTTAACTGCATCCCTGCACATTGCATCACGAATGTTTTTAACTACTTTTGTCATATTATGTCCAAGTTGTAACTCTGTAATAAAGCATATTCTAGATTGAATTTCTTTCAACTCTACTGCCATTGTCGTTTTAGGGTCGAACATAATTAATAGAATAATATTTCTTTACTAAAAAACCACCGATACTACCACTGTTGATAAAGCCGAAGGAATACTATAAATATCTCATGAGACGGCCTGATATCTGGGAAAATGGCAAATTTGCAGGGCTTTGCAAGTGCAAGTGTTGATTAAAAAAGCATTGAGTAATTGTTGGATATGATTGAATTAATCCTAGTTTTTAACGTATGAGTAATCATTGGCGCACTGTACATATGGCAAGACTGTGCGGCGCACACAGGCGCCGGGGCTCCAAGAGAGAAAATTTTTAAAATATAATTATTTAATAAAATTAATTACATTTCTTAAAAACGACATTAAATTTTATTTTATATTTAAAGTAATTGCTCGTAGTTCGTTTTTTAAAGCATAACGGACGTACAAAGACCATAATTGAAATTCTGCACACAGGTGCCGGTTACTTTTAACGTAATTCTAATATTAGTCAATTAAGAGAGAAGTAGAATCTTATGTCCCAATACGCCACTGATTTTCGTTAACAATTTACCTCCTCTATAATAAAAAAATGACAAACTACAACAAAAAGTATTAGAAAATTTTAGTTAAACACCTGTGTGCGCCGCACAATCGGAGAAAGAAATGGAAATTCTTTGAATGATTATTGTATACAACACAATATCACATATTTTCTTAATAAATAATATTCATGTTAGAACAAATGTCTGCTTTAAAAATATGTAATTGAATTTATTTCGGATAATTTATGTTTTTCGATTATCCGTGTGCCATTTTCTTCACCATTTTGGTGTGGATATGTTTAATATTCATGAAAACAATGGATAGAGCGAGATTATTGAAAGACTTGATCCTTGAATACTAGAATGCAATTAAACTAAAGGATGTATTGTAGTATATTATAGTATGTCTATTGTAATGCCCTGTTAAGCGTTGTTTTTGCTTAATTCTCGTAGTGTTTGTAATGTAATACCAACGTTAAGCGGGATATAACTATATTATACCATTATTTAATAAACTTTTTATGGTGTATAATGCAGTTTTTTAAGCGAATTTTGCATGCTAGTAATACTCATTTGGGGCAATACAAACCACTCTTCCGCTTTTCGTTATTGCCCTCAGCTTTTCCGGTGCAATGAAAATGTAATGGTGATTTAATGTGTATACAGAAAATCGCCTGCGTGTTTTTATTTCATTTTTTTTTAAAAAAAAACGCCAACTCTGCGATAGTATAAATTCGCGGTAAATAAATGTTTTTTTCCAATTTTTTTTTCTGCGGCGAGAAAAGAATTTTGTCGAATGAGGCATGCAAGGAAATCCAACATAATTCTCCTGGCGTCGAATTTTTTTCGATCATAAATCATTCAGGTGGTCAACGTACCTTCGACAACAAAGGAGCCGAACGACAAATTTTATTTGCCGGACGAAATGTGGATTGCTGAATAAAAAAATTCGGCCAAATTACATGCTACCGAATCGTGTTTATCAAAATTTGCATGTGAGATTATGGAAAAATTATTTAAATTGAATGAAAATGGCGTCGAATATAGATGGCGCGCTTAAAAAAGTCATTAATAATTAAATTACACGGGGGATAAAACACGAAAAACTTTTTGAATAAAACGTCCGCATTAATTCGAAAGATTCGCCGAAACTTCATCGGATATTCGGAGCGCGTTCGGGATTTATTAATTTTAATATTACTACGGACTTTACGCTACATTAACAAATGAATCCATTGCGAATAGTATTCGATGCAATTATTGTGCGGGGCAATCAAATCTTGGACGAGGGCCAGGCCCCGATCTGGGATTTTGATGATGGCAACGTTTTATGGCTTTCTTTGTCCGCCTCTGTTGCCATTGGATCTGGAGATCTTTGGGTAAACTTTGATTGTGTCTTTTGACAAAAGTGACCTAGATAGCTGAAATTTGGCACAGAATAGTACTAAGATAACGGAAGAAATAAAAAATATTATTATCATATGCATTTATTGTCAACTAATTTAATTATGGCTAAAAAAAAGTAGTAAAATGCAATATATTTTATAAATAATGACAAAAGTATGAGAAAATTTGTTATTTTTTTCCAAAAACAGCTTTTTTAATAAAGGATACAGTATTCCAACATAGAGATTATGATAATTTTAATAGTTTATATTTATGCTAGAATGCGAAAAAAAATTTGAAAATAGTTTGAATTTAAATATTTATTTATATTATAACATTAGCTATTATTTTATACTAACTAATGCAAGTCTCTATGAAAAAATCATATATTGTTGTAACAAAAAGTGATTAACAAATACTATAGTTTAGATGTGAATTTATAAATACTTTTTACAGAAATTTTTATTCGAGATTATTTAATTTTGAAAGTATGATAATAATATTAAATGTTTTTTATAAAAAGTGTAAAATATTAGACCCTTTTAATTATCCCAATTGTAAGAAAATGGAAAAAACATATATATCCATCCCTTGCTTAACACGGTTTTTGTTTTATCAAAAAAAAAACTTTGTATTACCTTGTATATTTATAATTACCATAATACCTTGTTTTGTTGACTAATAAAACTTTTTCAGATATTAGTAAAAATAAGCAGCTGACAAATAATCAAAGGTACATATTTCTAAGATTTTTATCATCGGAAAAATTGAGCTTTAACAAATCTGTTTTTAGACATGTTATGTCAAAAAATTGTAAAAAATTTTTTTATAGAAAAAAATCAATTTTTCGGATTGTCTTCTAGATGAAGAAGTTAAAATTTAAAAAAAATTTTTGAACGAAACAAAGGATAGGACGATTAAAAGAAATTAAAATAAAATTCCCCTCTTTTTTAAATACGGTTTCTTTAAACACGGTAACTTCATAACATATCCAAAAAATAATACTATTAAAATGTATGGAAATTTAATATTGGATAAAAAGTAAAAATTAAAATATAGATTTATATTTCTTGGAAAATCTAATAATAAAATCCAACACCAATTTTAAGCAAAAAATCAATTCTAAATATCAATGGAAAATTCTGTAAAAAAGGAATATTTTGTTGTAAAAAATATTATTACCGCTACAAATTATACTATTCCAAAAAAAAATTTATTGTTTCGTCACGGTGCATGAAAAAAAACTCAAAATTTCATAAAAATATGAATCTGAATAAAGATCGTACAATTTCCTAAACAACTTAATCTAGGAGTTGACAAAAATAAAGTTGTAATTTAGTTCTGGAAAATAATGTTGAAGGACTCAAAACCCAAGACTAGAATGAAGAAGAAACGTGTTACAGAAAAAAAATAAAAGGGTAAAATAAATAGTTAGGCTTCACAAATTTCAAAAAAATGGTAAGACAAAACTGTAGCTTTTGTTCAGATCAGTGTTGGAATAAAAAAAAAATTATGGACAGAAATTGATAAATCTTCGAAAGTACGCCATTTGATTCAGCTAGCATATTTTTAAATATTTTATAGTCAAAAACAAAAATAATATCACTTGTGGAAAAACGTTTTTATCTATATAAAATACATATCAGTAGGAAAACTATGAAAACATTATAGTTTATTTATTTTAAAACCTATCCTTGTTTTTTGTAACATTTTATTGTTTTGGCTAACAAAAACTCGTATTTTCCAAAAAGAAAATAACAAATATTTAATAAAAATTTTAGATAATATTTTTTAATTAACTACAGTATAGTTAAATGTGTTTTTATGCGGTGAATAACTACCGCATACAATAAGATATTTATGACGAATCTTGACATCTTCGCTAATGATTCCGAAATAAAAAAAATAAAAAATAAATATGACCTACTATTCAAAAAGGTTTGCCATCACTGATATAGTACAAAACATATGTAATTGGCTGAGGCAATACTTATATGATGATGAGGTACTTTTGAACATGTAGGCAAACTTAAGGCAAAAAATCTTTAAATTACTTACTTTTTCCATATTCCGCATATAAAAAGGCGCACGAAAAATGAGCGCACAAAAACAGGTTTGACTGTAAGTCTATTTAATTTTAGTCGAGAACTAACTGTATCGTATTTCAGCGTCCAAAGAATTTAATCGATAATGAAAATTAAATTTTGATCATTTTCTTGAACTTTTATTTAAAAATTAATACAAACTATAATGTAATTAAATATTAAAATCGTATTAAATAATTCTATATATTTCATGTATTTCACGGTCAAGTGGATTATTTATATACCATTAATAAACATATTTAAGATCGCACATATATAAATATATATTTTTTTTGTTAGGTCGAGTGGTTCGTTCGAGTTTTAAACAATTTTTGCTTAGAAGTGAAATTGGAAAAAAATATTGAATAAGTAAAAACGGTTCGTTTTTCACTTTGCAATCTGCCGATACATAAATTATAATGATCGGATCGGTTTTTGGCACTCGGCGGCCATTATGCGAGCGGTCCCTCCGCGGTCGGCACTCGAGCACTCACAAAAGTAATGCCTTCGCATTTTTCACTACTTATTTACAATTATTTATGAGCACTCTTAGACGGAACAACTTTCCGAACGATCCGGGGTTTTATTAAAATTTATGGCTCCTTCACGCCGGATCATTAATTTCAACCGTTGGACCTTCAAATCTGCGCCCATCTCCTTATCACAGCCCGGTGCGGCTCTGCACTCTCTAGTGTCGGTTTGTATCAAACATTATTCATCATCAAGGTGGCCGTGACGTATTAATATTAATAATAATAAAAAAAACGTAATATTACCAAAATAAAATTGAAATATTGAACGAGATGGATTTTAATTTCCCACGAGGCCCATACTTGGTTTCAATATTATGTAATAATAAAAAAAATTAAATTTTATTATTACGACCCTGAGTTGATGTCGAAATCTGTTTTAATATATTTCACTTCGGATTAAGTACATACATAATTAATTATTTTTCGAGCTGAATTATCGAGTTTCGAGAATTTCCATAATATCCAAATTTGTCTTGCAACTCAAACGCTAAGAGTCCCCAAGTTTTGTTAATATTTTATCGTCGGTTGTTTATCTTAGCCGGGACACTTAGCCGAGAGAGCCGAGCGACACTTATAACCCCTTACCCTCTATCCGTTTATATTAACCCCGTGGAAGCCCGCTATTTTATCGCACGATAAAACTGCGAGATTTTACCGAGAAAATAACAAATTTCCCATTTTACCTTTAGAAATGCAACTAATAAGACTTTAAAGTACCAAGAAATCCGAGAAAAGCTAATAGCCTCAAAGTCACTATATAGCGAAAGAAATTTGCTACACCATCATCATAGGCGCAAGAGCCCTTTTGTAGAGCCCTGGCCTCATTCAACACCCTTCTCCATTTTATCCGGTCTGCTGCTAAATCTCTCCATCTTCTAGTAAGTTTCAATGATGCAGAATCCATCTGTACACAGTCTAACCACCTCAGCATTGGTCTTCCTGTCCTCTGGGGAAAGAATTGTTAACCATAAACTCCTATCTAGGATGTCCAGTTGTCGCTCATCTTGTTTTGTCAAAGCCCAACACTCAGATCCATATTTAAAGCTTGACTTTGGTCTTCTTTGTGAGGAATCTCGACCGTAAATGCTTTTGAAGTCCAAAGTAGCACCGGAAACTAAGCTTTTTAACACGTTCCATGTTATGAAAATCACCGGAACCCGACAATTATAAGCAGAAAATCAATTATTATCTTGATATTATAGCGTGTGTCATAAATTATCATATAAAAGGTTAGGTAAAGTGAAAAGAAATGTCATTTTTTCTATTGCGACAAAAAGTTTATTTACACAAAAACTGTATAATATTATTTTATTAAATGTTTTCTGTTGTTTTCTTCATCCTCTTCTACAGAATATGTAGTTTTTTATTGCCTCTTTCATTAAATGTTGCCGATTAAATAATAAATATTAAAATGCGACTTAAAATGATTTTAAACGTGTACAGTATTTGTATTTTATGTAGCTTGAAAAGAATGTTACATAGACCTAAAAAGGTGATTCGAAGGTCCTAAATCAGGTGAATTTGATAGATGTGTCTGAACTTCTCAACCTAGTTCTTTTATTTTTTCCTGCGTGATTCTTGCTTTTGGTGTGTCCTGGGTGTGGTCTTCCATAATCATTCTAGTGAACGGTATAATAATGTAATGATTTTTTGTCATTACATTATTATACCGTTATATTATGCCATTTTTAATAAACAAAAACTATGCAAAAGAGTGTGCTAAACTGAGAGAAACTAGAAAATTGTGTGCACAAGAGTGTCTAACGCGCCGCGTTGAGAGAGTTAAAAAAACGAATATTCCATCACTCAAAGATTTAATTACATAAAAGAAAATTGTCCCTGCCGTCTTAAAAAATGTTATTCTTTAAATGCTGAATAAAACTTAAATCCTATGATTATTAATTGATAAAAAATAATATATAAAATTCTGTATTTGCTCCTGACATATCTTGATATCTTTAGCCATATTAGATGTTTACTTAATTGTTGGTTGCTGAAAAGATGAAACAGTGAAAAAGTGTTTTGATATGCTTGACGAAATTTTATCGTAAAAATAGAGTAAAATCAACATTTTAAAGATGCTCCAGTTTCCGTATTCTCTAGGTAAGAAAAAAAAAGTAAGAGGATTTAAGAGTTTTGTAAAAGTTTAAAGTAAGAGTTTTCCTAAGATTGAGAAAATTAGAAAAGTATATAATGTGTCTGATGGGGTCTACTTTAAAGGGAATATAATTCATAATGATTATTAAATAAAAAAAAAACGAAAATTTATTGAATGTAGAAATTTAAAAACAGGATTAGATGCACTCTATGTATATTATTTATTAAGTAGGTATAGAATCGCTTTAGTTTAGTTACAGTGGTTAACCCAGTACTGGGCTAGTGCACTTGATTGTTCAAAGCAAACTAACGATACAGTTTTTCTGTTCCGGTGCACAGAGCCGCGCTCGCAACGACCGCAAATTAAATGTCGACCGAGGGGCGCCTTAATTAAGTGGCGGTAAAACAGGGGTGGGGCACCCCAATTAAATAATGACGATAATAATAATAATTATAATTCTGTGATGCCGCGAGAGTATCCGCTGAAGCTGCACTAATTGAGAGATTTGTTAGCAATTAGCGGCTCTGTATCAAAACTAATTATTAATTATCCTTCGGTTAATTTACGTGGAAATTGGCAATTAGTCGCGCAATTAAGCGGCCAGAAACTATGCTGATTTTTTTTAAATATTAGTAATTAAGGTGACATTGCTTATTTTTATTAAAATATTAAATTAAATAAATGGGGAATATTTTTTTTATATATTTTAGAGTGTTGTATAAATAATTTAATAATATTATATTTTTCGAATATGTAAAAAGTAGAACGCGGTCAACGTTGAACTTTGATAAAAATTTATACTAGAATTATAATAAATTATAATTTATCATGAGTGAATATATTAAGCCGGTGAAAACTTTGCTTTCACGTAATATCAATTTATCGTAAGAAAGGCTTTGCGGAGAGGCTTTTCTTTCCTTTGTACGATTCATCAATACTTCATTACCCGATTTTCTATGAGAGCAATCGTCCGAAGAAAGAAACTGTGGATATTGCTTGCGTAAGTAATTATGACTCGGGCGGATAGAAATTTGCGAAAGAAATAATGATTTTTTTTAATTAAACCAATGCGGCTCTAGCAAATCAATGTATCCGAGCTAAATTAATATAGAAATAAATTATATTTTTTTCGAGGCATTTAAGATGTAAGAATGTTTTAATTATAAGAATTCGGCGGAGCGAACGAGGAAATTTAAATGCGAATTTTCGGCCAATTAAACTTTCTTTAACAAGAAGGAAAAAAGCAAACAGATGTGTTCAACTCACGGCATCGGAGCCGGGTTGTTTAATTTATTTTTTCTTTAAACGCGAATTTAATATGAACACATCGCGGCCGCGTACTGAAGCGCCAATCCCCCAACTTTGCGAAATTATACAGACATTATTGCATGCGAAACTATTCCGAAATTCCGTAATAAGCTTCTTGGCGAAATGGCCAAAGTTTCTGATTAAATAAATCCAGCTCTTGTGTCTAATCGAAACTCTTTGATGTTAATCTAGTTCGGCCTATATATTCTTAGCAATCTAGATTGCCCCGCGGGCCGTTTAGTACTCAAATTCGTATATAAGTGGTCCACGGTATAAAGAAACACGCAATAATTTATTACTGCAGTGGTTATAGCCTGTTTTGTCCAGGGCCCTGCAGTAGGGATACGTTTTTAGGTTAAATATCTCGAAATAATCGAATGAAAAAAAACATTACATAATATATATATATATATTAATGACCTTTGCGGTTTCAGAAATACGCAAAAGCTCAATTGTTATGCGAGTATCGAAATTTCGAAAATATTTTAACCCTTTGTTATCAATACTGGGCAGCTTTTACTTCGAATAAAGATTAAATCTGCCCTTTCTAGAATTTGCATGGTATATTTTTTTTGAAACTATAATAAATTATTAACGAATAATACGTTTCTCTTTTTCAGACTATTTTTTTTTGCTTAATCAGCTGTACGCCGTTGACCCCAAAATTAAATATGTGTCATGACATCATGTCATGTAGTTTGCCATTTTATTTTTATATGAAATTAATTTATATAAATGTAGATTATTTAAATGAAAGTCGCAATTCAGCTTCTTCACAAAGCACGAGCTTTAGGACACGAGTGATAAACATAATTAAAAAAATAATAATTAGCTGAAATATGCGAACAGAACTGTATTCGTATGCGTTTGGGACATTCTTGTATCCGACCTGGTCATGTGGTCGTTAACTTTGACGCGAAATAGTGTTGTTTTTTGGCTAGGTAGTGGAGGTAAATAGAAAAGTTCCGTATTGGCGTATACAGAAGATCGCTTTTTGTTTGCTCCGTAAGTCTGTTCGAGGCAGATTACTATATGCCCTGTACATATGATCGATAGCCTCAGTTTTGCTGTTGGTTCGACGCAAACGAGTGTTGTTGTTTGTCAGTCAGTGAAGGTAATGAGAAAAGTTCCGTATTACAGAAGGTCTCTTTTTGTTCGATGCGTATAGCTCTGTTTGGGGCAGACATGTATATGCCCCACTGGCCTATATTTTTTACTCGATTCGAAAAATTAACGACATACTCAGCATTTTTCAACTATATTTTGCATTTTTCTTTTCTAGAATTTGAATATCATCATCAACTGTTTGATGAAAATCTGAAAGTTTCCATAATTCATTTCCTTTTTTTGAAAAAAGGTGGGTGGCACATCAACCTCATCATGCCCCAACTGTTTTTTAAGTCACGAACCGCCCATGGGATAGAGTATATGGAAAAATAAACCACCAGTCTCAAATCTAATCCCAACATATCTTTAAAACTCGTAGTACGATAATCATCATGATATATAATATTGTTTTTGTTGTGGTGTTCTTTCGCTCTATTGGTAGTCTACAGCTTCTATTTATTTAAGTAAAAATGTAAAGACTAGAGATTAAATAGACTAGTTTACGATTTTTTTATGCTATTTTTATTCGATAAGGGATTGAAGTCAAAAGAAGTTTTCGAAACCATCTTCGAAATATATGGTGACGTCTTAAACCCTTTGAAAATGCTATAGACAAGTAAAAGTGGCACTTTAAATTCATTAGTTGAATCTGACCCTTGCAAAACCATAAAGGAATTGTCACTAGTTCTCGGCTGTCCTTGGTCAACAGTAGATGATGATTTGAACAGGATCGGAAATAAAAATAGACAAGGAAAGGTAGTCGCTCGTGTCCAGGTATGAGACCGATCCATTTTTAAGAAGGATCGTTACTGGTGATTTAAAAATAAGTGCTCTACAATAACACAACGAGAAAAAACAATGACTTTCTTCAAATCAAGTACCAGTTTTAATCCCTTGATTATAATTTACTTTGAAAATATTTTGGATTTAAAAGCTCTACAGCATCCATATCATTCACTAATTAGGCCTCATATTATCGTTTTTTTTATCTTTAGAGCCTTCGTTTAGAAACAAAAATTAATTTCAGAATAAAAAGAAAACCAACACTTAGATTCATTTATCAATAAAAACTTTTTCAATTTTACAAGATAGATATCGAAAATTTCCTGAAGTATGGAGAAGTGAAGAGAACAATTACATTTGTAGTGCATGTTAAAATATTTATTTTTCATGATAAAAAAGATTGTCATTACTTTTAGGATTACAATAATGACGACTGCACAAAATTACCGATAGAAAGAAATATAAGCTTAGCCTCACACCCTTGAATACAAGGACTAAGAAACAAGAACGAAGGCAATCACTGGATCGTCTATATCTAAGGTTTACAAAGAAGTTAAATACTTAACTAAACACTGCCCCTGTTATCGTCGATTAACTATTACAAAGTTTACAAACAGAAGTGATTAAAAAGGGCTAATTAAATTAAATCACGCTAGTCTCTATGATGCCGGTGCTATAAATAATTTTTAAGATGTTAGAGATATGTTTGAATTTAGTCTGGATGGACATGAAATAAAAATGGCAGATTTAAGCACAAAGTAGAGCTGACTCGGTATAATTGGTGCGACATATGTAACAATTAGTAGAACAGAGTATTTAAGAAGATCAGCATATGATGTAAAGAAACAACTTATGAATATGAAGAGGTCTTTTCAAATGCTCAAACTGATAAATCCACTGTGATTTGTCTAAAAATCATCCATATATGGAATTTTTATATTTTTTTTATAAAATCGCCTTCTGTAGACTCTAATAGAGAAAAAAGGTAGAATGTGAACAGTGGTTGGGAAGAAAGAAGCTCTCGTGGCTCCACGACATTCAAAACTAGTATTAGGTTTTAGGGTTAGTAGGTTTAAAATTGTGTCAGTATTCCAAAAACAACCAAATTTATTAAATGAGACAAGAATCAGTAGATCATCTACGTTCGAAAACGGTGAAGTAGTTGAAGAATGGTTTCGCCAAATATTTGTAGTTCTAAGGACTTTTAAAAAATGCTAAGTGAGTTACTATTGTAATAGAAATGCAAACTACAGATACAACGGTTTTATTAAAGAAGTGCTGTAAGAACACAATATTTTGTAAGAATCAGGATTCATAAAAATAGAAAAAATATGTTATATATCAAGGCAGTAGACTTATCTGTATGAAGGGGGTCTATCAGAGACCCCACGCATTTCAAGTCAAGAGAATGTCGAATTTTTCATCAATATCTTGACACTTTTTAAAAAAATTGATGGTTCTAAGAATTAAAATTGTTATTTATATACTTCATAATTTGATCAATATTTTGGATTTTTACCTATTCAATATGACGCGTAAATGACATGCGCACTCGCCCATATGTCTCGCCGCAGACTAAGCACACGCCTATACTTTTTACTTGCACTTGTAAATAAACCCCAAGAATTTCAAGATATTTATGAATTCTTCATTAACTACTTCATGCGCGTTGACGCGTTGACGCGTATACGCGTCAAGCAGAAGCGTTCTAATTTCCGCGCTAAGGCGTATTCGTGTGAAGCTAGATGCGGGCTTAAATAAATCACAGTTTTATTATAGTATCTTCTTGTCAATTATGAAAGGATCACTCTCTAACTTATATTATTCTAATTGCATTTTTGCTATATCCTAAGAATAAATTTTCAATGCATTTTCACGACAATTTTTCAACCCTTTTCATTAAAAAAATGAAAAGGGTTGAAAAATAAATAAAAATATTTTTTATGTTGTTAATATAATTATATGCTTCAAATTAAAAGCAAAAAAAATATTTTTTTTTGGAACGTTTTGGCAGTGGTTAATATCTGACTGAGCCGGATGCGAGCGAGATAAAACAATACGCACGTGGCAACAGCAGCGAATATTGTTGTTGTTTTTTTTTTTTTTTTTCAATTGCAGACATTAAAAAGCAATGATTATTTATTCTTTATACTTTTTTAGACAAATAGAATAAGTTTGTGATATATAGGATTTATTTTAAAAGAGTTATAGCGCTAGGTGGGGTCCTGTTGTAATAGAGAGACAGAGTCTGGATTACAAAAATCTGTGATATATTGAAGAACTTTAATAACTGTCAACAAAATAAAAATGAAACGAGGTTCAACGAACCTTATTTTTAAGAATTAAATCTTATATTTACAAAATATTCGTTTTTTAATTGTACTGTTTATATAGAGCAGGGTTTCCCAAACTTTTTCGGCGACGGAACACTTGGCAAATCCGAAAATTTTGGCGGAACACTTTGGAACCAGTTTTTACATATTTCTAAAATAAACCTACGGAAAACGGATAGTGGTATTGCGCGGGTACTAAATACAGTGCAGTCCTGTTTTTACATTTTGAAGGAACGATAAAAAATGATGAATCGCCGTTATACCTTTTAAAAGGGTGCATTTGATTTGTAAAAAAAGTTGTATTTGATATATAAAAGGATGCATTTGATTTGGCAAAAAAAGGTGCATTTGATTCAAAAGAATGCATTTAATTTGCAAAAAGGATGCACTTCCTTTGACTTTGAGAAAACGGGCGTGCATTTGGATTTTACGTAAAAAAAATCCGGTGTATTGATTTCTTTTTTTCCTCGTAAATGATAAGCTAACACTACTGGCACTTTGGTAAAAAAAAAATATCCGGGCTCGTAGGATTATTGCCATGATGCATCAAATCCGGTGGTATGTTTCGAAGTTCATAAAGTCTTAATAGTGCTTTTCCTCTGGATAGTCATCTCACTTAAGTATGTAATAAAAGTGCTTTATGTTCATTACCCATTTCATCAAAAAATTTAAATAATCTGGATTGAAGTAGTCTAGATTTTACATGTGGTCGAGAGTTTATCATTTTCACGGCTTCATCAGCTGTTGAACTTTTTTAGTAGCCTGCTCCTTAAGAACACATGACACCATGTCTTTCGCAGATGGCTTAACACGTTGGGGTCCGGGGGACTCGAAAACGCGTCCTCGCGGGCCCACGTAGAAGTACGGGGGACGCGTTTTCGAATGTATGCGTTTTCGAATGAATGCGTTAATGTTTACGGAGTGTAATGTCTCTTAAAAAATTGCATTTTTTTCCATGTAATCAGAATGTCGTTTCGAAGTGCTCTGCAAAGTTAAGCTGGAGCCAAAGAACTGTTTGCGAGTATTTGTTGACACAAAACCCACATTGCATCAGGAGCATTTAAATTGCTAATATACGTAAATCCAAAGTTCAAATAACTTCCATCATACTTCCGTTTCAGTCTGTTCATAGATGACACTTCTTTCTTCGATATTAAATTTTGAAGAAATCACAGTTTTTGCATTATTTTCTTCTTTGATGATATACGTATCAGAATATTTTTTGTAAAATATCTATTTAGGCTCCGCGGAAAACCTAATTTGGGTCCGCGGAACATAGTTTGGGAAACCCTGCTCTAAGCTATCTTGGGCCTTCGCTCGTCTCGTCAGTCGAGCTGTCAACGCGTGGATTGTAACAATAATAATCAGACGAGGCTAGGGTCAATTCGTATTTAATTTAAGGGTTTGAACGGGTGCTACCTCCTCTAGCACACACGTCACCTAATTGGCCTGGATAGCGGCCTGGCTCCTCATAGCTCCGTTGAATCTACGAAACCATGATTGTGCCCAACTGCCATCGCCGCCACGTCCAATACCGACACGAGACTACACTCGACTCTGGGGATAAAAATTAATAAAGTTGGGAATAATTATATCATTATGAACGTCTACATTTCAGATTAACACGAGTATTATGTTTAATTTAGATCGTAAAGTTTTGCTGAGCTGTGGTGAAACTGAGTTTCCGAACGAAGAGATTATTATTTAATAATATTTTTTTACGTAAAACTTTTCAGCAGAAAATATAAGTGTTCACTAATCTAAACGAGAATTAACGGAAGTTATAAATAAAAATATACGCACAATGAAGACTGGTAGTCCTATATACTATTACATAGAAATTTTGTGGAACGTATTTCTTATATAATTATTAATATTAGTGCAAAGTAAAGGAAAGAGTTTAAAGAAACGTTTATATCAATTTACAAAAAATCATCATTCAAATCTTCAAGAAATACTTAATTAACCCTTTCGCGAGCCGTGGGAAGCGAGCTTCCCAGTGATTTAATTCGCTTCAAAAACAACATGGTAAGCACGTATTTAATTTTTAAAAATAGTGACATTTAGCGGAATTCGTCACCAACACGATGCAATAGAAATATTTTTTATTGACCATAACATAACCATCATATGTCAGTTTTTATGGTGGCCGGCGCACGCGGTGGTTTGACTAGAGAGAACAAATAAGTTTTATCAAGGTTAAATTTTTTCTTCTGATGTTTTCACTTTCTGATGAAGAAATGTTTTCCGACGATATCCAAAGTTTCAATATAATTGTTTTTTATATATATATATATACTTACTTTACATTGTATATATGTTAATTTTTTTTTTTATCTCTTAATTTGAAATATATATGACTTTATCTAAAAAAACATCTTTTTTTTAAATTTATTTTTGTTTTTATATTTTATATATTTTTTTCCACATTTGCCTTAAATTAGTATTTTTGCCTAATGTTACCAAAAAAAAATTGTAAAAATAATTGGCCCTTGAAAGGGTTAATCAAATAAATAAAAAAATGAGAGATTTATCTTATCTAAGACCTAGAAAATAATAATAAATGCATTTATTCATAACATAAAAATACTATAAATTAATAAAGCTCTTTCGCCTGCAGAGTATACTGCGATTTGAGACTTGTAAATCTTTACATATCACAAAGTATTTGTATTTGTCTAAAAAAGTCTAAAGAATAAATATTACATAACATTATCATTGCGACAAAAAAATAAAAAAGCAATGATATTCGCTGCTGTTACATGTTTTTTCTCGCTCGCATCCGGTAAATGTGCCAAGAGCGAGTGACACGTTCTGCAAGAGCTTAATTAATCTTAAAATAATCCCTTTAAAAAAAAATCTATGAAGAATTCACCAACAACTTGATTTGAAATGCTTGGGGTATCTAAGAGACCCCCTTCGGACGTCGCGGTTATTTTCGAGACGCCGTGACGGATGGGTTAATGCTAAAATAAATATAATTAAATACAAATCAGTGATTTTGAATAATATGCTAAGTCGTTACCTCGACAAAAGACGTTTCCCGATTTAAATCCATAGAAAAAATTATGGATATTTAAAAAAATAATCCATATAATTTAAAGAGAAACATTTGTCAGGTAAAAACTGTCATAACTTATACATGATTTGATCGATAAATTAATTAGTCTCAAAGCTCGTAGGTAGTAAGTACCAATTAACAGTACAGTAATACCCTGAAGTTGGGACACGTAACATCAGGTTGAATTCTAGGTACAACTCAACATACAACTAGGTATAGCTACAACAGCAAACATCAAATACTTCAATATATGATAGTATTAAATATATTTTTTCATTGATAGATGAGTAATTCTGAATGACGCTCATCAGGGAGTGAGTGTGAATTCATATTTTTTACGTCAGAATAATACATTAATATTAATTATATTGACAGATTTAGATTTTAATTATAATTTGAGTGATTGATGACATTAGAATTGTGGGAATAAAAATAAGGAAACATTTGCTAATTCATGTGATTGGTAAAAAAGTCAGTGTTTCCAACTGACAATTAGTTATGGATTATCGTCACACACTTCTCGATGTACCATAGATTTCAAACTATGCTCCTCAAATTTTAGATACTCCGATCAAAATCTGGCCAAATTGTTATATTTGAGGGTTAAGAACTATCTTTTTTTATCCATCTCTCTGTAATTAAGGCAGATATTTTTACAAGGTGTAATAAAGTAATCTTATTACTTCATGAGAAACTATGCGGGTAGTGTTACTCCGCGCGATATAGTGCAAGATGCATCTACCGGCGTCGCGTATTAGACGGATGCGGGTCGGTAGCGGAGTGTAGGGGGAGGGGTCTCGCCGCGTCTCGCTGCGGCTCGGTGTAGTCATACTGACTCACAGCTTCTTTGGGCCACGTTCAAATTATTTAGTATCACCTCACCTTATTTTTTATATTTTAAATAAAATATGAGCGAAATGTACTTTTTTAATTTGTAATATTCCGCAGCACCCCCAAATATTTTAAATAATATTTTTATTATTATGATTTAGTCTATATTAGGGATAAGCAACCTTTTTTTACAACGGGCTAGCTACAAATTTAAAAATGTTGTGAGGGCCGCAGGTAAGAAACTTATGATAATACAAACACTGAATGATGTTCTCAAATTATCTCTTTATTAATAAAATAAACCTAGTATAAAAAAATACAGAAATAAAACATTTATTAATAGAAATGCTATTATATAACCGATCTGTCATTGTGGCTCGAAACCGCGTCGTCCGAAGGGGGTATGTTTTCCATTCAAGATATTGAGAAAATCTTGAATAATATCATGACAAAATAACGATTCTATTTTTTTGTGTGTTACAGCGGAACCATATTGTTGGATACCGTGTTATAGGAGGGTTTTCCTGTATATTAAAATGATCAATTCTGTTATTTTCGTTTGCTAGCTTTTGGCTAATTGGAATAAATACTGTGCAGTACGATCTATGTTTAAAAGAGGTTTAACCCTTTATAGGGCAAAGGCTGAAATCGGTTAATATATTAACCAGTCGCTTTAAGGTCTACATGAGCGCCCATAGAAATGTCAACCGTAGTAAGCGTAATATGTTGTCAAACAAGCTCTTTGGTTAATTTATTGTTATTCACAATAAGTATTGTCAATAACAATAAAAAATAAAAAATCCAAAAGAATTAATTTGCCCTATAAAGAGTTAAAGGCTTATTTTACGTTCTTCTCAAACATTTATGTTTATATATATATTTTTTTTGTATTATTAAAATAATTGTTGTCCGAAGGGGGGTCTATTTATAATGAAAATAGACCCCAAGCATTTCAAGTCAAGATATTGATGAAATCTTCATCAATACCTTGACTTATTTTTTAAAAATGTATTATTCTATTCTATTCAAAGAATAAAAATGGTTATTTAATTTAATTCGTCACGGCGGCTCAAAAACAATTGCGTCGTCCGAAGGGGGTCTCTAAGATACCCTAAGCATTTCAAGTCAATTATTAGTTATACTAAGAATAAAAATAGTTATTCTCGATTAGCTTCATAGTTTGGTCAATATTTTTGATTTTTTAACTAATCAATATGACGTGTACATGACACGCGCACCCGATGATGTCTCGCCGAACACTGAGGACACGCCACCGAAAGACCGACCGCTAAATTCTAGTGTCATTTGTCACTATTGTACGTTTTACTCGCACTTGGCACATCGTTACGGATGCGAATAATAAAAATTATCGCCCCAATGCCTCAATGATTATTTATAATATTTATTTTTTAGACTTTTATCAACAAATACAATTATTTTGTAATACGTAGGATTGGTATTAAAATAATTATATGAGACAAATAAAAACCTAGGAGTCTCAAATGGACCCCATCGGCACTTTCTAATCATACATCATTTAATCACGATCAATGATCGCTTTCAATAAAATGTAAAATATTTAAAGGGCCGCACTAAGAAGTATGGCGAGCCCATGCGGCCCGCGGGTCGCTGGTTGCTCACTCCTGGTCTATATCAACCTAAAAGGAGTATTGTTCAACGCAGGAAAAATTGCCTCGAACCAATACTTCATAAGCAATGACTTTCCGGAAATCTATATTATTATTAAATTTTAATAATAATATAATTTAAAAGGCCAATTATTCATTCTCGGTTTTTATTAATTTAATAAAATATTTTTTCCGTCAAATTGTGTATGTCATATGTATCTGTTAGATTTTTTTTTCAATTGTTGTGCTATCAAATAACACGTCTAACAGGCACAACATCAAATGTAGTAGACTGTAACATTTTGATGGTGTCTGGGACCCAAAACTGGCAGGGACACGTGCACCGAGTGGATGGTAACACGTGTCGCTGTAACCACCGGTACTATCTCGGGGGCAAGAGTCTCCATTTGGATTGGGGTATAGAATTTCAGCGGGGGAAAAAAAAATAAAAAAAACCTCACGTATTTTTGTTTGAGCTTTGTAAAATTGAAATCGAATGGGCCGCAGAAAAAAATATATTTATTACATCACGATGTGAAACACGTGTCTGTTCCACGTTGCGGATTACGCCCCACTATTATTTATATAAATATATATATTTTTATTCAGCCGCAATATTAAAAATAAATATTTTTTGGCGATCCGCAAAAAAAGACGATGACGACGGTTCATTTGTCTTGCGACTAATTGGAGTCGTTTCGTTTTAATTGAAGCGGAAACAAAAATTTCCGTCTCGCTTTTAACATCAATTTGACCGCTCCCCAAGAAATTGCGTATTACATTACCGTCTAAAAATATTGTAATAAATCGCGCCGAAGCGAAACAAAGTCCGTCCGACTCGGACACTGTTACTGTTTGCACGTCCGCGTGCGAGACACGGCACACATAGGCCGCTCCCCCCACCACCGACATAAACTATTAAGAGCCGCGTCCGCTCGTTAATAGATTGCACTCGGAATATTTACAATTCCGAACGCGTATTATACATTTCGCCGTATAATTTGATTACGCAATAAAATTTTGCGTAATCCTCCGCTTTTACGACGATAATTAAAATATATACAGTGTATCGGGTTTAAGTATGACGTATCATATTTCTAAATTATGTTTCATTGCATGCACGAAGCAAATCCCCGAGATTGCAACCGGCGGAGTATTATGTAGCCGAGGAGACAAGGCCGCCGAGCAATATTGCAGATTAAGGACGTGCTTCAGGATTTTAGGCATTAGCTCGGAAAATTAATTACATCCATGATAAATAAGTCTCGAAGCAACCTCACAATATCGACGTATACATATTCAAACTAAATCTATTTATTATATCTGATTATTGCGACATCTGATGTGGATGAGAGGAGTGGACTTTGTAAACTTTCGGATTAAAAACGAGTCTCGAGATAAATGGACGAGGAATTATATCAAGAGCCGATGCTGCTCACTAAGAACATTGCAAAATTGCAAAAAAGGGGCAAAGAAAACACCGACTCTGTATTTATTCAAGATTAATTCTGTACCGAGATAGAAAGAGAGAAAGATACCGAGAGCGACGTATACACATATATAGAGTTAACGAAAATTCTAGGAAAAAAGTTTCAACAATGAGATTGCGTAAAAAAAGTCTTAATTCAAAGGTATTGTTGAAGATTCCTAAAAAGGCCGTGGGCTATTGTCCTCTTACGGCACATGCCACACATATACGAAAATTATTAATCTATATTATTTATCGCAACGCTGATAAATTATTTATTTAAATATAGAAAAACCTGAGTTTTAATATTTTAATATTAATACAAAAATTATATGGTCACGCAAATGGAATATGTGATAAATCCACTGAGAATTGAATCGTTGAAATATTTAAAACTCGAGTATTATATATAGCTTTTTTATTTTAGAATTTTTTATCAATGCATTTTTTTCATGTGAATTATTTAGATTTTCTACAAAAAAAAATCAGTAGTTTTAAAAGCTGTATTTGTTAATTACTTTAAGTAAAAATTTAATACAATTGCCATGTACGCGATATTTTATCACGCTCGCATTCGGTACGATGTGTCGAGTGCGAGTGAAAAGTATGAGTGACACGTATTGCGAGAGCTCAGTCTGCGCTTAGTTAAAAAAATCCTAAATATTTACCAAATTATGGAGCATATCAGGAATAACTATATTTTTCTTAGAATAATCAAGATATTGATCAATAATTAATAATTTTCGAGCCTCCGCACTATGGGATGGATCATAAATTCTACTGTCAAAAATGTTTTTTACGAAAATATGGTTTCAGAAAAAAGAGAAATGACAAATAATAGGTAAAACATTGAAGTTTAATATGTGACTGTATTTTTATTATCACATAATCATATATTTATAAGAATATTGTTTTTAGTTAATACATAATGTTAGTAATTTAATAACAATTGTAAAATTTGCATCATTTTTATATTTTTATTTTCACTTTTGTTGCGATTTGTGCTCCATAAACAAGTGTACGAATTAACCTGTAACATAGTTCTAGCTCAAATGGAAAATAAGTTTTATCAAATTTTTGGCAGTAAAATTAATGATCCATCCCACTGTGCTCAGTGACGGATGAGTTAAAACGTCATTATCGATTTTAAGGGATTTTAGTTTGTCTTTTACCTACTTTAAATGAAAGCAGGGGTAAGCTACCGACGACCGGCGGATTGCATGCAGCTAGTCACAATTTATTGTGTGGCCCTTCAAAGATTGTATATTTTGCAGTGGCTTACGGTGGACTTGATGTCGGGTGTGCTGAATGTGGAAAAAAAACGGTTTTTTTAATGAATTTTATTGTTATTTATACAATAATTCCATACTTCGTTTTTGCGACATAAATTTTTCAAGTAATATCAATGGAGAAAAAATACTCATAAAACTAAAACAGAAAGGCACACTTTACAATAGTTCAATTGAAAAATTGTTGTCGCAAAAACAAAAAATAGAATTAATGTACATATAAATAAAAATAAAATTCAATTAATAAAAACTGTATTTTTTTATTATTTTTTTTCCACATTCAGCACACCTAATATCAAGTCCACCTGATCAAGCCCCTGATATTTTTCCTTTTATAAATTCCTATAGTCTCATTGTACTCTAGCCTCATCCCGCAGCCTCATTATACCCTACGCATAATTATAGTTTTTTCCACACATATCTTTCGCCGTGTTTTTAAACCGATCCGTCACAACGGCTTAAAAACCAACGGCGTCGGTCAATGGGGGTCTATTCAGTATGAAGTGAATGTATGAAAATATACCCCAAGCATTTCAAGTCAAGATATTGATGAATTATTCGACAATACCTTGAAATTTGTTTTTTTAAAAATTGATTATATATGAATAAAATTTTCTCGCTCGCATCTGGTACGGAGCGAAGAAAAACATCGCTCTTGTAGCAACTACAGCGAATATTGTTGTTCTTTTTTTTTTTCGCAATTGCAGACAACAAAGGTCATCAGATTATTAATAATATTTATTCTTTTGACTTTTTTAGGCAAACACAAAAAGTTTGCGACATGTAGGATTTATTAAAAAAGTTATTCGAGAAAAATAAAAAAACTCGGAGTCCCAAATAGACTTCATCGTCACGGCTAGGATAATAGTATTATATTTCTGTATTTTTTGTATACACCCATATCTCGCTTAACACGGTTTCGCTTTAACACGATTTCAGTTTGTTGCAAAAAAATTTTTTTCGATTAAATCTCGCTTTTTAGACGTTAGACTTTGTAGGGATTTTGTTGAAATTATTTATAACGCACGTTCAATAGGAGGTGAGGGATTGAAGGATCTAGCTATCAACGAAATTGATGAATTATTTGAAGAACAGGAGTTAAATGAAGAAGAATTAATTAATATGACCACAAGTGTTCCTCCTGAAATCAGAAGCGATACCGAAGCGACACTGAAAGTTCTGGTCCAATTTCAACGATTACTGCTAAAACAATAAAAAAAGGTTGCAATTACAAGAAATATAGAAATGTATTTCCTAAATAATGATCCAGATATGGATCCAGCTTTGATTTATTTCAAAGAGAAATTAAACAATGCGTTGCAAGATATGAGGAGATTTACAAAAATATCAAAAAAGATTAACAATCACAGATTACCGATTTTTTTTAACTACGACGGAATATAACAGAAAATATAATCGAAAATAGTTGTCATGGTGAAATTCAGCCAATAAAAGAAGGAAAATCCCCATATTAATATTTTCTAGTGATAGTGACATTGATTAATATCTTTTATCAATGTTCATAATGTTTCAATAAATTAAAATGGTTTTGTTTAACACAGTGATCTAGCAGAACCTATTTTCCGTGTTCAGCGAGGGATGGGTCTACTAGGTTTATTTTGCTTATAAAGAGATAATTTGGTTTAATATTATAGTGTTTCTATTATCGTAAGTTGTAAAAATAGGTTACTTATCCCTGATCTAAAGCAATAAATACTACAAATGTGTATCATATCTAAGTGTATTGAAATAAACGAAATTTCTACAATTCGTACTCGTGACAGACGCGTGCTTATTAAGTGAAAACTTGGCAATGTCTATTCTCTGCAAAATTTAATATATGTATATACGTACGAGCTGAAAGTTTCTTATACAGTTTCAATGACAATGACCCTACTTTGCCATATTCCCACTAAATTGACCCGTGACAAGCACCACACTATACAACAATGGAAACTTAACGTCACAAAGTTTCGGGCAAACAATTCTTGGACTCGGTTATTAAACTGAGATAAAATGGAGCGCGACACACTGAAAACACCTGGTATTTGTTTCGGTTTTACACATAAACAATTGGAGTCCCTCCGATGTCAGAGTTGTATAAATTTTTTTGCGGGCCTCAAATAAATTTGATTGGCCGTCGTTGCCTTTGATGTCGATCGAACATAAGTATGCTGTTAGACCGCAAAGCTGTCAGTTGCACGTTCGGCCACGGGGAAAAAAATGAAGTTTGCGTAATTTTTGACGGGTAAAAATTGTTTCGGGCGGCGTACTTTTGGGCCCGGTTGTACGACCACGCCCTGTCAAAACAACGTATTAAAATAATATAAAAGCGGACCGTACTCTATTCATCATTGTATCAAAAAAAAAATGGAAACGCATCCGACTCGTATTTAATAGAAAGATTTACTTTTTGTCGATTCTTCTGAACGTCCGTCGATCAGAAGGCTAGCTATCAGATTATTGGGAAAGTAAAGACGATTTTCTTATAGTAAATAAATATTTTATTTAATTATATATTTTACATTCTGGTCCAATACCTTTTGTCATCTTCTCGGCAGTAGCATGATTCCACGCTCATTAAATTATTCAAGAAAAAAACTGATCGAGATGATTTTTGACCTCCTCATTTGATCTAAAGGTTTTACCGTCTAAAAAAAATTGTAGAGACCGGAGCAAATAATATATAGAAGTTGCCAGATCCGGAGAATATGGTGGGTGTGGCAGTATATCTCATCCAAGCTGTAAAAGCTTTTGGC
>JAGXCT010035761.1:42426-94854 GCA_022495035.1 Philopotamus ludificatus | reverse complement strand
AAGGATGTGTGTACGTGCAATAAGTCGGGTGTGTGTTTTGACCTCCACCGTACCCGAGAGACTGGCTCACCGAACCCCTGGGGTTCGATCGAAACCAGGCTAAGAACCACTGCTCTAAGGAATATTCTGCACTAGTGCGGACTTAATTTAATTAATGTCACAAATGTTACCATCAAACAATACAACTGAGTTGAATGTTTGAAGATACAAAAAAATCACCAATCAGTAAACAAAACATTTAAAAAAAATACTAGTAAATATTTTATTTACATATATAATAATTTATTCATTTGTAAGATGCTAAAATAGATAGATAGATAGATAACTTCAGATCATCAGATCTTCATGATGAAGGCAATGTTGTCTCATTTATAGTGTACCGTATGCAACATTTCGTTTTATAAGTTGTAACGTCGATTTTATGCGATTACTTTTGTGTATTTTGCATTATTTTTTTAAGTGTTGTAGATATGAGTTCTAAGAAGCATATCTATTTAAAAAAATATTGCATTATCTAAGTTAAATCAATAAAACGATTTTATTACGATATGGTAAAATTTAAGTTTTGATGTCAACAGTTTGCAATCGCTTTTGGTTCGAGTCGGAAAACACTTTATTGTATATTTTGTGTAATTATCTCAGTTTTCATATTTTGTGACATTTCTTTTCGTATTCATAACGTTAAAAGCTTACCTCCGATGGCTCTTTCCTTTTTTAATTTAAAAAATAATTGTTATAGCTTTTTTGTATTTAATAGGAATACCAATAAATATAGTAAGTTTTTGACTTACCCGATTTCGGATTTACGCTAATTAAAAAAACATTCTTACTTGGAGAAAATGCTGCTGAAGATTGCAAAATCAAACCGTTTATAATATATCATATCGAAACCAAAAGAGCCTTAAAAATATTTCTTAAATATTTAATTTAATATAATAATTATTTTTTTTAAATTTAAAGTTAATCTAATTCTGGAAAGAGTACAACATTTATTTTATAAGGTTCTTAAAAATATTCATGATGACTAGAGTAAAATTTTCATATCTATCATTAGTAATGTATGGGAAAAATGTCATTCCCCAATTGAATGAGGGTAGTAGTACAAACACTGAAGATCTTGTCGAAATAGCCAGACAACTAAATTTAAATCTAGAGGAAGAGGATTTCGTGAGTTTGATAATACTCGTTCGACCGAAATAAGCAACGACGTATTGATGAAACTTGAGGGCGAGAGAATAGAAGATATTTTTAGTAGGACAGGAGAGGTATTAAGTGAACAACCAAAGCAATTTAAACTACAAAGATGGATGATTATTTAAATATGATCTGAAATTGTTTAGCGGCCTTAAGATGTAAGAGCTTGATCCTGAACGATTTGCCGAAAGTTTCAAAAGCAGTAAGAGCCCCCTACAATCTCTCGTGCGGCTCTGCTAAGATTTTACATTTTGAACAAAAAATACTACAGTTGTACTATAGACATAATCATAATATTTTTCCACATACCATACAAGGCCCTCAATAAGCCTCATAGCTTACCTCATTGACATTTTTGAAGCACCGAGGATTTTGTGCACTACCATTTGAATTTGTAATCAAAAGAACAGTTAGCCCGTTTTTGCTTAATTTTCCTCCATGACAAGTTTTTACTTATTTCCTCCATAAGAACATTAAAGAACAGTCGTGTTTCATCAGTATTCAAAATATCTCTTGGAGCATAGTCTGCAATTACAGTAAGAACGTCCGTTTGCTTTCAATCTTTAGCGATGTCCAAATCAACACTTCGAGATTCCCCGCAAACTGATCTATACACCACAGAGTGCCTTAAGAGTAACCACAGAGTACACCAAGAGTATTTAATCGAGACGTAATGTATTAATTTAAATATGTTTAAAAATTGATTTGATTTTTAAATATTACAAACGTAAATTGTAGGAAATAAAAAACGTAAATGTCTAAAATAAAACGGGACTACAAAAATTGAACGAAAATACCGGGAAAATGTGAAATACGGGAACGTAAAAACGGGGTTTCACTATATGTATACCGTTTTTTTAATAGTATTTCTATTAATGATTGTTTTAACGACAAGATAAATACTGGACTCGCATCTGTGTGCGCCGCACAATATTTGGTCATATGGACGGCGTGCCCCTGACTGGACTGGTACTTCATATGGTTTGTATGTATACATAGAATTCACCATTTTTAATGAATAACTAATATTTTCTTTCATCTGTCCATTGAAACTAACAGATTCTACTATTCAGAACCCATCCGTCACGGCGGCTCGAAAACAACCGCATCGTCCTAATGGGGTCTCTCAAGCACTCTCAGCATTTCAAGTCAAGATATTAATGAATTCTTCTTGACATTAAAAAACAAATGGATTGTTCTATGAGTAAAAATAGTTTTTCATGATATGTTTTATAATCTGGTCGATATTTTGGATTTTTAACTTGTCAATATGACGCGTAAATGACACGCGCACTCTAAGCCGCAAACGTTTCACTCGCACTTGAACATCGTACCGGATGTGGGCGAGAAAATACATCGCGCCCGTAGCTACACAATTGAATATTATTGTTTTTTCGCAATTACAGACAATAAGGTCAATGATTATTAATAATATTTATGCTTTATTCATTTTTAGAATTTATATTAAAAGAGTTGGGCATGGTTAGGTTAAACGCGTTAGTCTAGAACTTACTATATATGTTATTTAGCGATTCTCGGAACAATAAAATCTTTCACGAGCGAGAATGATTAAACGAGATGTATCTGTCTGCTTGAATCATCATCGCAGCAGTCCAGTATATTTATTTACTATCGACATGTCCGTGACTCAATTCCAACATTAGCCCGGGTCTACGCTATATATCCCGCCGTCTACTCTACATAACTGCAGATGCAGCGAGTGTGTGTAGTAGAGTGGAGTAGAGTGGAGGGCAGTAGACGGTCGCCGCGGGTTCAACGTCCTCTGCAGTTATTTCCAGTCGCATTTTCCTATTCAACCACTGCAGGTTCGGATAGCTCTATATAATACATCGAGCACTGGGCCACGGCTAGGTTCGCAAGGTGTCACCCACCATAACGACGACACTAGAAATTCCGTTTGGATATTGGCAATATGTCGTCCTGCGTCGCAAATCATGCATAATTCCATAAAATTTCAGCACGCGGATGAATGTTTAATGAGAACGGGGGCTGCAACATCTGAAGCGCAGATTTGACGTTTACAATTTCTTTTTCGATAATTTCCAATCCACTTATTGGAACGTTTAACAGCAATTTTAATCCACTTAACCCGTCGGGCGCCACTGTAAATTGTTTGCTCAAATTTAACTAGTTAAATCCATTTATTTAATTGCAATGGACCGAGAGAGATACATAGATTTCCGTACTAATAAACGTCCGGCCGGGAAAAACGATAGCGCTATACACAAAATTAGAAATATTACCGCATTTCGATGCAAAAAAAATATATATAAACCATGCAGTCAACTGCAATATGGTGCAGTGTCGATGCACCGTAATCTGAGTGCCTCCAAAAAAAATAATAGTTTCTGTCACGAATTTAATTCCGTTGAAATTATTGCTTATTTTTTCTTAAGTCCGTCGGGAAATCCTCCACCCCCCCCCTATATTATATATTGCGAAAAAAAATACGTGCCCCAAGCAGAATGCGCAACGCATCCGTATTCTTAATCGAAAAGATGCGAATTTACATACGCGCTTTCAAAATGCGACAATGTAAGAAAAAGTATTTCGCAATAGTTTAACAAATTTCGCAATGAAGGCATCACGCCCGTCTAGAAGAGGCCTACCTAGCTGCGTCTCGCTCGTTCGCTCGCATCCCTCCATATGCCTCATCTCGCTCGCCACTGTGGAGGATACCACCCTGCGTCGAATCAATACTACAAGTAACTCGAAATCTGCGGTAAGGCGGTAAAATCATACGAGATTTTCCACTCGGAAAAGTTTTCTTCAACTTGGCCGTATCGCAATCCGGTCTTTGCAAATCTGTATTATATCGCAATCTTCAATTACAGCGCCTTTTCAATTAATTAAAATATTTTAATTATATTCGCGTCAAACGTGAGCCGCCATTTAGTTGATAGCAATCGATCAGTATTCTAGTTATTGTACGTATTCAATATTGCGGAAACATTGCGTAAAACGTGCGTAGCGACCACGTACAAGCTGCGACTTATCCTTGGATAATACAATATTGCAGAGACACAATTGCAAATTATAAATATCAATGAAGGCCATCGTTGCGAAAGTCCATGGACGCAGTATGTCAGATACAAAAAAAAAACCTTTTTACAATCGCGAATTTCGCTTGACTACCAACGAATGCCTGATTTTTTTTTAATGTCATTGATAATCGATTGATTTTTTGCACGAAAAGACGTCACGCAAATTTTGATCAATCGTACGATTTACGGATTTTAGATCGGGTAAGTGTGCCGATTTATTTTTAACCGTATGTTTTGATTTTTTGTCCCGTTTTTTTTTTTTTGTTTGCTACTTTCGATCACGGCAGACGCTAGGTGCGTGTTTGGCACAAAAAAGCCGGAAAATGATGTGTGCAAATTTTTCGGGGGGTGGCCGATCGCAATCTGCCCCAACACCGGCGGGCCTGACGTAGGCCCTCGTAGACGAGCCGTAGACCGGCCGGGGGCGACGCCTACGATCAATAACACATTGGGGGCTATTTCGGTGCTGGCCCTCTCCGATCTATACGGTACTTTACAATTCTTCGCCGTAAATGGACTGCTTCTTTGATGTCTACATTTTTGTAACGTGTGTCAGAACCAGCCGGCGTCGCTTGATTGTGTCGTTCGGGATTTAATTTTCTGGATATTGGACACGTATTGCACAACATTGTGAAATTGTGGTGATTTTTTTTTTTTTAACAATACTATACACTCCCTATTATCTAGGTTAATGATAACCACATATAATCTAAACTATTCATTTTTATTTCCTTTTAAAATATAATTACACACATTTCTAAAGCAGCCTCTTATCTTAACAATTAATTAATTAAATGTTAACCGTGTTAACATTTATTAGGAAAATCTGTATGAATATTAGTTCAGAGGCTTCATATACACTACAAAGCTGCAGCACCCCCAAGCAAATTAAAGAAAAATATATTTTTATATATTAATATATATGTATCTATTGATTATATATTATGTATACGAAAATATAAATATAATCATTATGTATTAATCTGGTAGGTACCTAAGCGGGTAGTGTTACTCCGTGTGATGTAGTGCAAGACGCTGTCTGTTTGCAAGCGTTACTAGCGTGGGGTATTGGATGAATGCGGGGCGGTAGCAGACTACGGGGGGGTCTCGCCACTAAGCGCCTTGATACACTGCGACACTGACTCACAGTTTCTTTAAGTGACGTGCCGCTTATTTTGTTTTTGTTGTTGTTTAATATTATTTAGTATTTTTATCTCACCCTACTTATATATTTTAAATAAAACATGAGCGAAATATACTTTTTTAATGTTTAATATTCCGCAGTACCCCTAAACATTTTACCCAAGAGCCGCCACTGCATATATCGTATTCTAACCACTCAATGTTTTCTTTATCGATACATTCAAAACCTTATAATATTTGCCAATAGCTCGCACGTCTTGTATTAGGCTCGATAGAATAAAACAAATCTTTCTAAGCCTAATAAAATTATTCTGCACAATCTAACGAGTGTTACTTGCTTTTTTTTTGTTCGCATTTAGTCAAGTCGACATCTTAACTACAAAGGGTTTCAAGAAGGAAAAAATCTATTAACTTAAAAAAATCATTTAATTTTGAACCATTCTGTTTCTTTAAATAATCTTGGTATTTTAGCTTAGATAGATTAGATAGACTTCTAATTTCGCACATTTTAAAAACAATACAATTTTTTAAACATTTTTTTCAATAATGCATTTTTTTCATTCCGATGGTAAATGTCGTTATCATCATCGGTTGATGATCAACATCAAAACGATGTCCCTCTGAGTTTTTCAATTATTCAAGCTAAGGTCTTAGCTTGCATGACGATTAAATTCGATTAGATATGGCTAGATTTAAAGAAGCTTCTAAAACAGTGTTTTTAAGCAAGCAATGATTCGATAAATTTAAAATTATGTATTTTTTACATATTATTAAATTGACTGTCTTTAAAGAATTTATTTCCACATGATCCAGTTTAATTGTAGATGAAGAATATTCTCCAAGCTAAATATTAAATGTAGACGAGACGGATTTATTTTAGAAAGAACGACTATTCGGAGAAAGAATCACTTCCTCCTGGATATAAACCTTCAAAAACCGTTCTGATTTTTTTCTTGGTGGAAACTTAAGATTGAAGCTGATGTTAATTTATCAAGCAGAAAATCACTCAGTATTGGAATGGAAAAACAAAGAATTGCTTTCAGTCATTTAGATCAAATAAAATCAAATAAAAGGCCTTAGTTACTGCGTTGTTATTCAAAGGTTGGTTTCGGTACTTTTCATTTAGCCTAAAGTCCCCCAAAACCTCTCCGGAATTTATACACGGAAATGATATTGTTTTTTTTTCCTCTCAATACTACCTGTCTCATAGAGCCCATGGACCAAACAGTTACCATTATTTTAAATAATATATTCAAAATAAATATTTTTAATATGTTAATGAAAATTAAAAACACATACTATTATTGAGAAAATAAATATTTTCAGTAACCAATTATGTGCGAAAGTCGAGGACAAGTCGTTGTATATCAATTTAATTAATTCACTGATGATGATGAAATTAATATATAATATTACGATTCTATTTTATTTATAGCATAAAAATTATGCAACCACAGTTTACACGGTCCGCCAAAACAGAAACCATATATAATAATTTATGGTTTCTGTTTTGGTAAATAAATATTTTTTAAAGCTGTTATCTTCTTATTGATTATTGATATATGGGTTTGGAAAATGGAGTAATTTAAATTTACGTAAGTAAATTAAATTTTAGCTTTTCTTGGGAATAAAGGTTAATTGGTTTTTGATATGATTGATAATTGTGTTATGCACATTTCATAGAAGCTGGATTAACTGTATAAACTATGTTTATTTCATAAATATTAAAATGGAATGAATGAAACCTCGATTTCCTATAATTTTGAAACTCGGCTCAAAGGATTATTGCAAAAACCATCAAATATTAACAGAAAATAATCTTGCAATGAGAAAATAAACAACGCATAGCAAGAAACGAAGAATTAAATAAATTAAATTAAATTACGGTAGTGATACTGCTGATATTTCACTTCAGCTGATAAGAAAGAGAGGAACTATTTTATTGTATTCAGTAATAAAAGTGAGAGCAATAGCCGATAATTTTTATCTGTATAAATAGTATAATAAGTTCAAATAAATATATTTGAATGTATGCGTTACTTCCATTTTTATAGATAATAATAAGAAGAAGCTATCCTACTATTTTTCATATATTTATAGCGATGTACACGACTTCCATTTACACGGCTTCGATTTACGCGGTGATTTATTAGATCAAATTTACGTGTAAATCGATGGATGTTTGTACAACAATATATTATTGTATTATTTTTTACAAGTAAAAATATATAGTATAATATAAAATTGAATCATATTTAAAGACCGGAGATTCCGGAGACCGATAAGTTATTATGACTTAAAAATACCCCACGCCCCTATGGAAATCAAGCTTTCTTAAGTGAACCAACAGAAATATGCTACTCTGAAATTATTACCGATCCGCTGGATCGCCTTTATAGGGGCGATATAGAGGGATCCAATTCGAGGAGCATTGATTTGCATCATTATCTATGCAAAAAATAATATTTACAGTGCCAAATATACGTCAACAAAGTACATTTCCTGCATATTAAAATAAATAATTATACAAGTTTGTCACTAAATCATCATTATAGCGTAACTATGATATATAAGACAGATTTTCAAATCATTATTTTATAGTTCTAAAATATAATAAATATATGTAACGAAATATGTTTCTCTTTATTCATATCCTGTTCCCTAAATGCTCTTGATTCGTAAAGCTGTAACTAAGCTGTTAATCTCTGAGTTATACTGGTCAGATCAATATGTCATGCGCATTCCTACATTTTCACTACATTTCCAACCACTATTATTTTCATCAGTTATGTCTTCGTAAAGAATTATTGCCATCCATGTAATTTGAGACAATCTTTCAGCACCACATTTTGAATAAATTTCCACAATCTTGGTTTTGTCCATTGACTTAATATTCCAGGTTCATACCGTATAAGTAGAGAGAGAAAGCCGGTATTATTAAACGACACATCTAGGCGATGATCGTGATGCTCAGCTCTACGACAGTTATATTAAAACCTATTACAGAATACATATATTAATGCTATAATAAATGCATGCTTAAATATGTAAAAATATTATGAATAATTCAATTGTAACTTGGAGTTAAACGATAGGTTCAAATTTGCCTTGAGATAAAAAATATTGAAAAAGGCTGAGGTGTACGGAGGGACGGGTTATATCGGTTCGACGACCCGGTACATAATTTACACCCCGGTTAGCGTTGTGGTACTGTCTCATAAATATGTTTACTTAATAGCGATCTTAATTCGGACTCTCAATAATACAAAATGAAACAATTATAAATAAGTATGGATGGATGTTGATATAGGTTCGGTCAGAATCGTATCGTTTTCCTGTCTGATCCTTTATTAAATTTTTTAAAAGATCGAGAATAATTATGACGAAATTTTCCTTGGTAGGAAGGAAAAATTCGATTGGGGTTAAATGTGGCGATCGTGCTCTTCTACTGCGAGAACCTGTTAATACAATTCTGCACTTGGCGTGATCTCTTTCGTTTAATATAAATACTTAGCCATCATAATTTTGAAAAAATGCAGTTTTAAATTGGTATGCAGAATCCACTTTAAAAAATCTTAAAATCTCCAGTGCCACGGCATTATTGTAAGCGAAATTACGATTACGATGATTTATTTTTTGTTGACAAACGTCTCTAACCCTAACTCTAATCATTTTAATCTAGAATCGTTATAAATTCCTAGCGAATTATTTGTCTAATCCGGTACATATAGATTCATTTCAATCTAGCGCTTAAGAAATGATCTTTGTGTTATTTTTAAATATTGATTATTTTTATGATTGCCTTGAAAAAAAATATATACAGTGTACTCTCGATTATCCGTGCATGGATTATCCGGTTTGGCGGAGTTATCCGTGCACAAAGAAATATTTTAGGGTGGTTTTTTCTATTATGATTATAAGACGCATTAATGAATTGCGTTTTTGAATATGCGCGTTGTTTGAACGAAATACGTATAGGGACACTCAGAAACGTCGCCCTGCCATTAATTTCAATATTTATTGCCCATATTTGTGAGCTCTCGGGACTTCGTTTGTTCTAAAAAATCTAATGTTCACAAAATCTTCGGTCCCTTTCCAAATGTCTTTCGTAGTTTGTTTATTCAGTTGCTTTGCTTCCTAGCGTGTCTTTACAGAGAGCAGATTTTCATTACACACGTATGTTTGATTATTTCAATTTCTTTTCTGTAATATTATTTTTCTTGTTGTATATGTAATCTCAAAAATTCATATTTTGGCTCTACACATCTATACCGTTTAAAAATGGAGAAAGAACGAATTATAAAAAAACGAAAGAAAATTGTACTCACGATAAAACAGAAACTTACATTAATTGAGAGTCCACGAGAATCCACGTCAAAACTTTCCGAAGAATATAGAATTGGTATTCAAACTGTTCGAGATATAGTCAAACAAAAAAATAAGTCAGAGGCGTTTGCTAGAGATTGTGATGATAGTTCTGCAGAGTCCTTCGGAAGAAAGGACTCATTACCTCGTTAGATTCTTCCCTGACATAGAAACAGATTTAATGGATTCGAAAGGAATGAAAAGAAAATTTTGTATCTGAAATGTGTGTGGATTGTGGGATTTTTTTTTTTTTTTTTTGAAGGCAGCGTATATGGAAAACGTAGAGGAGTATGAAATAAATCATGATTTAAATGATTCAGGCTTTGAACGCATGGACGATCTAATATCTTTTCTCTTTGTTACTCAAAGGAGGAAAAAAATGACATTAATACTATAAGCGAAAGAAGATACCAGTAGCCATGAAAAGGCATTGAATTGTATTGAAACATTGCTAGATTACGCCGAACAAAGGGAGCGAAGCTGTACTAATGTAATAGCTTTAGAATATTTCGAAGTGACCAAAGCTCGATAAAAAAATCTCAAAAACAAATGAAAATAACAGATTTTTTTAATTCGTGTACATACAAAAGTTTACTTTTTTATATTTTTAAGTTCGTATATATGATAAAACAATATATTTTTACTTATTTGTTTGTGTTTTCCTGATAAATAATGATTATAAAAATAATGTGTTAACAATTTGTGTTGTATATATGATATTATATTCGAAAATAAAATAAAAATTTGATGATTCGGATTATCCGTGTTTCTCGATATCCGTGATCATCCTCCCCAGCATTAACCCGGATAATCGAGAGTGCACTGTATCTATCTTATTTATGTATCATTTATGCAAGCCGCACAGTATTCAATTAAAATAAGTAAAATCTTTATCCTCCATCCTCCACATTAATCTATGATGTATTAAGCTATGACGAATGTGGCCTAGCACCCGATCGGACGGTTAATTAAATACGAATCGGCCCTAGCCTCGTCCGATTATCATTGTTACAATTCGCGCGTTGACATCTCAGTTCCCGGGGCTATGGCTGGTGAACTGACCCGTATTCGAAGAGCCTAGTTATCCTGGAGAATGACCATCGCACACCTCATCAGAGTCGAGACAAACGCGCCTCTGCTAGTGCTTGGTAGGTTGATAAAAGAAGCCCAGGACCGCCGGTTAGTTTATGCCATTTTTTTAATTGAGTGTTATCGCGTGTCGGTATCAGTCGTCGGCGCGATCGCGGTTCGTCGCAATCATTATTCCTTGGATTCTATGGAACTATGAGGAGTCGAGGTTGCTATTCATGCCGATTCGGTGATACCGGAGGTGCCCGCAGCATCCGATCGGACGGTAAATTAAATACGAATCGGCCCTAGCCTCGTACGATTATTATTGTTACAATTCGCGCGTTGACAGCTCAGCTTTTGAGATTATTGTATTGAAGAGCCTAGTTAATCTGAAGTACAACCATCCCTATCCTGCACTCAGAGACGGACGTGTCTCTGTTGGAGATCGCGTAGTATTAACAAAGACCCGCTTCGGATTAGAATAATTATGTTCATAATAAGAATATTAAATTTTAATTTGAACATTATGAGTTTATTGAACATTATTTTTTTGTAATTTCTATAATCCCGCTTGACAATCAAATTTATTTTGAATTAAATTTAAAAATGCAAAAAATCATAATACCATACTTAAATATACCGAAGAATTTAATTTGAAAAAAAAATATTTCATTGTATATTTATAAAAAGACGGCTTAGTAATTGTTATTTCTATGCTTAATCTTGGTAAAAAAAATACGCAATACTGACAGGTAAACGTATTTTAATCTATAAAATAAACTGAATTTAAGAAGTGTTCTTCTCAAACGTTCAAAGTACATCGAGTTTATTAATAATGTATTTTGCCGTGTATAATCAAATATCATCATCACAATGTACACGTCATTGCCTCAACATTAGGCTGTAACGTGACAATTTTGACAGTGATTTGGCGAAATTTAAACAGCAGTATCATAGCAAAGTTCACAGGGGCACAACAATAGATGCATGTTCAATTTCATACACCATCCATGGTACCATCCGAGAATGGTGAATTCATGAACGGCGTTGACAATGGACGACGTTCAACAGGTATGGACATGCCGAGAGACGCCTGCCCAGAAACGCCAATAACCAACAATCGCCATCTTTCAATAGAAAAAATATAATGAAACGTCTGGGTTTTAACGAGTACTTAGAAAGTTATCGATTCATCAATAAACCGTGCTAAGAGCACGGATAAGAAATGCATTTATTTTTATTGCGAATCCCCCAGGTAGAATATAGATCCAGGGGAACTAAATCGGCGGCAGGTGATATGCCTTATATACTCATTGGCAATATGAAAAGAGTTCGGCGACGCATTGTCCCGGTAATAATCTTCGTCATATGATCCCTGGTATCTATAGTGCATCGGATAATACAATATTTTTTTGTCGAGATCCTACCTTCCTTTACGCCATTTCAATGCAATTTCTGGTGCATTTAATCTGGAGTCTATTGTGTCACGGTACACCCACCTGGACCATTTATTCACATTATATTCGTAAGAATCTCGGGCATTGTGCGAACGAAATTCAATTATAAAAATTTTCAATGGCACAAAAAGTGTTTATGCAAATTCCGATGATCAATTTTCAATAATAAATATCATCGGTTAACAATCGACGTTTTTTTAGTGACGCATTTTTAAGGGCTACAAGCCTTGACCCATCGCCGTCCACATAATTCTATTGTTCAGACTTATTCAGAGAATTTCTAATGATTGCGCACATACTCAATATGAACATATTAACGTTCGGAATACATTCTAAATCTTTGTTCAATTAAAATGGAATTATTATTAAAAAATATTTGAACGCAAGACAAATTATACGCATATGACCATATATGGGCATATGCGTAAAAATGCACGGTTTTACCATATATACGCGTTATTTTTAATCATTTAGATTTAAGGCCGCTGAATAATGATGGGGATAAAATTCTTGGAATAATTTTTTTGATGAAAGTTCACTCGGAATGAAAAGCTCACGTTTAAAAGATACTTTTTTCAATCTGAGAAAAATAAAAACTCTCCTCCACTCGATAGTGGATGGCATCTCAGAAGATTAGACTTGCAGGGGTATTCAATTTATTTTTATTTAAATAATTAATAAAAATATTTTCATTACAGCCAGACACATGACGAAAAATTTAATTATTAACACACATTAATATTCATATGGTGGCCGTATTACACAATCGGTCGAGTTGCTAATATCACATCACTAATCGAGCATACTTTTGTCATTTATTATTGTGGCCTTGCCTTTGTCAATGAAATTATTCAATAAATGTACAACTTCCTGTCGTCTTTGTATTAAAATCTTGATTGGCACCCAATCTCACGACAATGAATCGATACAAATCGCTCAAAAATATTATGTCTCAATTCAATAAGTCGATATAAGTCGATAGAAAATTACGATAAAACAAATCATAGTGATGTACACAACCCTTCGTTGGTAAGAAAAAGAGCCGAATCCCCCATATATTCGGTCACCTCAGCCGTTTAAATTTATTTATATGGCATTTTACTAACGCGTCATAAATTTGATGAGCAAATTCAGGATGACACTAAGCGTCACATGTCAACCGTGCCACTATTATATTGCAGGTATATACATTTTTTTATTGCATTTTTATAAGGAAATGAAAATCAGGAGCACGCGCCCAGTGTGACCGATTCAAAATTGGGGGCCCTGGCACAATTGGGGCACCTAAAAAAGTGTCATAAGTCGATCCGAGTTTCCCACAAACATACGGTGGGGTTGACACGGGGGTCGATGAACCGAAATAATTGCCGTAATTTGTTTTGCAGAATTTCGCTCCGAATTGAAAGGGTTAATTTCGTGTTGTCGACATGTTTTCGCTAATAATGCTATTTTTTTCGTACATATCAATTAACAAAGGATCGTGTATTGAAAGGAGTTTCTGGGAATTTGCGTGGTTTTTATGGAAAAGGGCTTCGAATCATTTCTGAGAAACAATTGCATACAGGAAATAATTTATACACACAATATGTCATAATAATTACCCTTTTTATTACATAAAATAATAATATATTAAATATAAATATATTGATAATTGTCATGTAAACTGTTATACAAATTTCTAGTAAATATATGCTTTTGCAATTATCTCTATTGATTTTCCAAGAAGAGATAAAAAAAACTTAGTCATAGAATTAAGCTATAAATTTAAATTATGAACAATGTCAATTGTAAATAATATTCATTTACAGTTAGATTTCAGGTAGGTAGTCAGCATTCATAGTCGTCAACGCTGCACCAACGCAGTGATGAACAACCGACGGCTTATGCGACGAATGCGTCCCAAAATATATTCACCAACCATATATTAAATACATTCAATAATATGAATAATTTATTTTTACCGTAAAATCTTTTCTCTAGAATATAACAAATATTAATAAATAGATTTAAAAAAAAGAGATAAGATTTTAACATGAAGAGCCTTGAAATATGATTTCTTAGAAAATATATGCCTAATATCTAACAGTAATTCTATACAATAAATTATCCTTCCAATCCCGCAACCCTTTCCCATTTAAGACTCGGCTTAATCTTATCTCATGAAAGTATTCTTAAAATAAATCGTAAAAGTACCTACGTTTATTCAAAATTTCAACACGATTAAATAATTTCATTCATCAATTAATTATTAATATGAAATCTTTCCACTCTGATTTTTACTCCGACTTTTAGTCGTATTTATGAGTTAATCTGATTATATTTTTTTTACAAAAAAGTTGTTTGTTAAAAAATCATTCGAGCCAATACGTCTGGTTCATGGAGTGGAAAAGGTTAAGATCGCTTTTACAGCCTATTTTACATCATTGTTCTTTTTAGAGAAAATATTTTTTCAGATTATTGGCAAGTTATAACAATTATCAATTTATATTTATTTCATACAGGCCTTCGAAACGGAACTAAGTCGATATTTTTGTCGGAACTGAACCGAAAAAAGTATCAGTTGATAAAAATATTATCATATCAAATCATTTTAATACAAAAGAAGGAATAAAATGTTCGAAATCAGACCTGGGAAGACTTTTAAGATAAAAAAAGACAGATTTTTTTAATTTGTAATAATTTATTCAGCCAGCGATGTCTAACACGCGGCCCACGGGCCGCATGCGGCCTAGTTCGTTTTGCCACAGGTCTCTATTGGGAGGTTCATCCCTTCTATAAATATTAATTCTATCTGCAAAGATCTTTTCATTTGCAAAAAGATTCATTTCATTTGCAAAAGGATGAATTTCATTTGCAAAAGGGTGAAATTGACTTGCAAAAACTGAATAAAGAGATGCTTAAATATTTACGAAACACAAAATAATAAATATGAAAAAAAGTAATGACTTGTTATCATCAAATTGTATATCATTTAGCTCTAAATTTCATCTGAAGATCGACAATCACAATTTTCCAGTTAGTAGAGGATGGTTGAAAATTTTAAGAAGCGATTCTCACTACATTATATAAAATGTGATTAATTTGTTGAACTATATGACCCTGTTATACGAGGTCAAGTTGTATTTAAATATATTTATTGATATTAATATAATAATCTAAATGTTGCCGACCTCTGCACTCTCTGCACGCACTCATACTCGCAAACCAATCCATGAATATATTCACAAGGAAACTTCGAATAGTCTATAGTTGAAAATATTTTACATTATTAAAATATTTAAATAAGAATATTACAAATTTACAAGTTTGGACGCATAAAATAATTTAAATGCTATTTTTTCTATATAAAGCAGCGTGACACTCATCTTTATCTGAAAGATTATGAGCATTTAATCTATTGCATAAATGTATTTTACGTAATCAAATAATATCCAAAATAAAAGAGGTCAGATACATATTGATATCAATCGCTCTGAAGTTTGATAAGAAATGTTGCAATGCTCTACAATGTGTTTATACTTGAGTATGTGTGAGTGTATGCATACAAATGCATTAAATAATTATTTACGTTATTAAATATATAATTTGCAATAGAAATTCCACGCATATTTCGTTATAACATAATACAGCGTCTATAATTATGTAATGATTGTTTAGATAATATGGCAAACACTTGGACAAACAAGTTCAAAAAATATTTCATCGATTTCGAATAGCTATATATATAAAAATATATCATTGAATATGGTTTTTAAGATCGCCGTTATTTTTTGTAACGTAGATAATTGAACCGTTGTCCATATGCAGATTTGATTTTATGATAATTTTAAGATTGTCCGCAAAGAACGGTGTCTCTCGAAATCGTTCATTACTCAGTGTCGTTTTATTTATTGTCACACATCAAAAATATCTCGTTTAGCGGTTTGGATCCGTTAATGTTGTACGTATTATTTTTTTTTTAAATATTCGCGCGCAAATTGAGCGAAGCCGGTTTCAAGAATCCAGATTTTTTTAAATCTTTTTACGTGTGTATTCTGCGAATGGGTTTAATCCTTTTGTTAGAGCGAGCCCTTGCAGTCCATGGTCGACCGGTCTCGACGTCACACTCTTTAAAATTGGCAAATAACGGAAATTTCGTTTGAATCGTTTATTTTTTAATATACTTTTTAATTAACCCTTTGATGTGGCGTTAGCTCGAATCGCGTTTATTTACGCGGCAGCTGCAGCGAATTTAAACTCGGCTATAAAACCAGTGCAATAAAAAAATGCAATAATGCAAGAGGATTCGAAATGCTCGTGTCATAATTATAAACTAGATCCGATTTTATATTTTAATATCGCAATAAGGCAATAACGAAAGTCGATATATGATTTCTAATTGAATTTCCATTCTAGCGCGAGAAATTTAGAAGGTTCAGCGATTCCGAGCCGCATCCGGTCTCGTCTGCAGGAAAAATATTTTAATAAACCCTAGCGATCTTTTTATTGAACGATTTCGCAGAATTCGCTACATCCAATATTTAATGAACAAAATAAACGCGATTTTAAACCTCTTTCTTATTGTTTTCGTTGATATATTTAACACTGTGCGCGAGGGTCGTAGAAAAACGTCTAATAAATGACCCTTTTTGCATGCGTCTACGATTAGCCCTCGCCCCAATTAAAATATTTACGTCGTCCCTTGAAACACTTCCAATTTGAGCCAGTCAAAGAGGCGACCCTTTTTCTGGGCGTTAAGCCGATCCGCATGAGCGATGGAGCCTTTTTGCGACTCGCAAAACAAACAACAAAAACCGACGGCCAAATTAGCCCTCGGAGAGGTCGAAAACGCGAAACCCCCAATCTGCAACCGCCCCGGATCTAGATCCATCATCGCAGCGACGGATCCGTTGCAATTATCGTCCTTCGCAAATGCGTTTAGCTAACGCGTCTCCCATTCGTTTAAATATAATTTTAAATTTAATCCCGCACATAATCACTGAGACAAACGTCAGATGCCCCTCGGTTAATCTCAAACGCAGACATCTTATCCTCAGTAGATACCCTAAAACGCTCTCTTTAAATGATAATAAATGAACCATTCATAAATACCGCTGTATACATATATCATGCTGAAATCAAAATTTTCTTGCTTGTCTGTCAAAAATGTTAAATAATACAATAATAACTAAAAGAAGTAGAAGTGCTTATTCTTAAATTTTACTATTGCATTTAAAAAAGCAGTCTATTTTATTTACTAGAAATTATTAATGACGACATAATTAAGAAAAATATTCTTTCACTGAATAATAAAGCTATTTAATCTAAAGTAATTATTTTAATTATAAATATATATTCGGCTCATTATAGCCAATAAACATACGCGGACGATTGACTTTTTGGACGCTGTAAAATAGCGACTGAGTGTTAATTTTTGATAATGATAATTTAATCAGTGAACTTGCGAGTTATTTGTTTACTAGGGTTGTACAATTATAAATATATTATAAAATGCAAACAACACAAAATATATACACCGATTTGCGCGTTATTTTTGCGAAGATTTTTTAAATAATTTATTTCTTATGAATTGATTTTTTAATATACAGGATTATGGTCCTTGTAGTCCTCCTATCAACGCTCTTGGCTAAAAAACTCGGTCAATCAGTGACAATTTCATAATTCTATATTTTAATTTTTTTAGATCTGCGTAAAATCCATAAAAATAATTTTATATTTTTCCAAATGTATAATTAAAGCTTTTATTTTATTATATAAAAATATTTCCGCTCATTCTAGGGACGGGGGACAATAATAAAATCCCGAAACTGGCCGGTCAAACGATTTACGATTTAAATTAAGAGGAGATGGAGAGGCGCAGCCGCATAACTCGGAACGCGAAGCGGGCCGAATCCGAGTTCGGCAACAATAATCCTTCGCGCAAATTGCGAACGTATCGAAAAATTAATCTTTACATATTATTATCGGCCGGAGTGTTGTTGTACGGCGCGCCTCGGCTCGGGTCGATCTCACAAATCGACGGATCGCTAAAAATATGTTTCATTCATCGGCGACTCCGCGGCCGCGGATCCCGCGCAGACGTCCGCGCCGACAAAGACTCGCCCTCGCAGTGAGGAGCACAAGTCTCGCCGCAACTGCAAAAGCTCGCAAAGATACGGCGGCGGACATACCCGCCGCGGCAGGTCTCGCCGCAGACATACAAAACTGGCAATTATTATTATTATGCGCGCGATTATTCGGCGTTTGCAACCTTTGCGATCGAAAAAAAATAATTTATCGGCCGTCCGACGAATATTTTTGCTCTCTATTTGTGATTTTAGTTCGCGATCGTCGTGAAAATTTCGCTCGGGGACGTTCGGAGTTTCGCGAGCGCGCGCGGCCGGCCGGCGTCTGCGAAAAACTGATAAGCGATTCGCAGAAGTTTATTGTGTCCGTTTATAAATATGGCCGTCGCCGGGTCCGGAGGCTTATTCGTTCGGCAGCCGCGTCGCCGGTTGCGCGTCGCTGCTCCGTGCGTTTTGGCGCGCTTTTCGGGGGCGAGGCGAGGTGAGGGAGAGAGCGAGAGAGCGAGAGAGCGGGAGAGCGAGAGCGAGGCGCCCCGGCCGCAGTGTCGGAGCTGGCGGGCGGGCGCGCGGTTGTGTCGCGAGCCGGCGCGTTGTCGGGCTAGACGCGGGTAGACCGCATTCTCTGCCGGCATAATAAACAAACGCACGCCGCCGCCGGAGACTAACCGACGCTTTTTTGATTTGCAGAGGAGCCGGAGGATCCCGCCAGCGGCCGACAACTCGATTTATTGTGATAATTAAGTTCCGACGCGCCGATCGGAACAGTGAATAGACGATTGTGATATATAATAATTTATACTAAACGGTAGACCTAAACGAAACGAGTGCGTCACCATGAGGTTCGAATCGGAAGAAGACATGAGCCTCGACTGCCTGTGGGGCAATCTCGCCGACCACGACTCCCTCTTCGCGGGTCTGGACGACCTGTGGTCCGAAATGGACATCAAGCTGGAGTGCGACCTGTTCGACCTGCCGCTCTCCGACCTGACCTTCGACGACAGGGAGTTCCAAGACATATTCAACTGGGATCTGGAACACAAGGAGATCGTCCATCATGATTGCATGTGGTCGGGTACCTGCACGGACAGATTCCACTATTGGACGGAAGTCGAGCCGTACGAAAAGGACCGGTTCGTCTTCGACTCGACCTATCTGCAGTGCGTCCCCTTCGACGAGGAGATGCCCCAGGCGCTCCCGCCGCCGCGGCCTCCGTCGCCGGCCCCCGTCCACAGCGTCCTCCCCGGCATGAGCCTGCTCCTCACCCAACAGCCCCAACTCCTTCGACCGCAGCAGCAGTCGCCGCCTCAGCGACGGTTCCAACACCGAACCCCCGTCGTCCCCGTCCCCACCAAGACGATGGCGTCTCCTCCGAGTCCGCGCCGACCCGACACCCCGCAGAGCCTCGACGAAGAGGACGAAACGCCCCAATTTAAGCATCAAATCGACATCGTCGCCTGCGCGCCAGTCAGAAGCGCCGAACGCCCCGTCGTCAAATACGAATACGACGACGACGAAGACGACGAGGAGCCGACGACGACGAGGAGGAAGAGGACGACGACGACGACGAGGAATACGACGACGAGGACTATCGCCGCGAAGCCTACGAGAGATTCGTCGACTCGAGACCCGCCAGAGAGAGCACCGTCGCCTCCGACCACAGCTACACCCTCAGCAAGAACTCCAAGCCGACGCGGATCGACCTGCCCGGCGTCTGCACGCCCTCCGATTCTGGTGAGTGACGTTTATCTCTAGACCGGCGAATTCCCCGCGACTTTTTCGCCGGCTCGCCGCCGCGCCTGCGCGGCCTATCGATCGACCGGGCTGCACCCCCGCGCCGACCTACAGCAATCGCATTCCGTGCATTAAATTTTCCGACGAAACGCCGAGACGTTCGTTATTAAAAAAAAAGGCGCCGACGAGACCCCCCCCCCCCGTCTGCGAGAGATCCGCGCCCGTCCGGCCGGTTTCGCCCCTCGGTTCGGCGCGACCCCAACCTTTCGTCTGAAAATTCAAGGTCCCCGATAATGACGATCGCGCGGCCCTTCGCCGCGCTCCCGCGATCGATTTCGAGAAAGCCGACGTCGCGACCTGTTGCCGTTGCGGTCGCTCCCCGATAATCGTCGCTCCTTCCGACTTCGGACGGCTCCTTCCGCTCTGTCCTGCGGCGACGGGGTCGCGGCGGGTCGCAGACTCTTCCCCGGCCGGAGCGACGCCCGCCTCGGCGCGCCGCAGAATTTCGATATCGGCGCGGATAATTATCGATCGGGGCCGAAATTTGCGACGCCCTCCTCGCGGTGTCGGGAGTCGTGCGGCCCGACGTCTACTGTGGTCTCCGGCGATTGTGGAGCGGCGAAACCGGTTCGCTCGACCGACGGCGGCTTCGCCGGATTCTTGGGATTGTTTCGTATCGGAATGCCGATTTTTGCCGAGACAAATCTGCCCGGTCGCCCGTGTTGCGGTTTTTGCGCGGCGATCGGCGACGCCGGTAACGGGATCGTCCACAAAAACTGGAACGAAAACTAGTCTAGTTTCGGGGCACCCGCCTGGGAATTCTCTTTGGCGATTTTTTTTTGCGACGCGACGGCTCTCCGCCGACCTTTGCGTCGTCGATACTTTCTCATTTTCGCGAATCGGTCGCGATCGCGGATCTTTAGAATGACGACGAGATTCAGAATTGTAACTCCGGGTGTTTTCGCTCGGAAAATCTCAAAATATGTTCCCGTTGTATTATTTCGTTTCGACGGCATAAGAGCCCCGGAACGACTTTGTCGCCGCGATCTTCTAGGCGATTATTTCCCGGGGAATGCGATAAGAAGAGGTCGCCGCGCGTGCTGAAATCTCGCCGCTCCGGTTTTTCATTCACCTTTCGCGACGAATCGTCGAACGCTCGGGATGCGAGAAAGGTCTCGCCGGCCTCGACCGTCGTCAACAAGTTCGAGGCGCGGATCCTACGAAAGCGACGTCGACGCCGTCGGGCAACATTGCATAACGCCATCGGAGGTCGCGGGCGCCGCGTCGAAAGCGTTTTTCGCCGGCGAAGGCGAAAGGGCGCCGAATCGCGAGCGCCCTCGATCGCCGCTCCCCTTTCGCCGACGCGGGGGATCCGACCGCGCCGGCAGGTGTCTCCGGCGCTCGGAGGCTCGACGGATCTATGCGGCACTAGGAAGCGGTCTCCGCATCGCGGGTGACGTCACAGCGCCGGTGAGTGACCGAGGGGCCCCCGCAGGTCCCCCCGCAACCGTGAACTTCCCGGCGAACTCGCACAAGGTCGGCCCCGAAGCCCGGGCCCCGCGACCGCCTCCGTCCGAAATACGTTTCCACTCCAAACTAGATATTTCGCTCGGAGATTCCGCGAATAATTACGATCGCGCCGCGATCGAATCGCCGACGTCGGCCGATCGCTCGCGGCCGGCGTCACGGTTAACTCCGCCGAAGGAAGGGCGGCGGCGACCGCTCGCGGACGATGCACCCGTCTCGCATTAATTAACGAGCGCACCCGCTAATTAGATTTATGCCGTTCTCGGAGGCCGGCGGCCCGGAACTTCGGGCGTCGCCGCGTTGCATCTCCGCCGCCATTTTTCTTGCCGGTCCGCCAATCGTCGCGGCCAGATTCGAACCGGAAGCGGCACGCGAGCCCGAGACTGCGGTCGACTTCGCCTCGACGATCTCGTCGCCGGCCGGCGTCTTTCGGCCCGCCGCGCCGGCCGGCGGAGAGATCGCGAATCGCGGGCGGGAACGCGGGAAAGCGTCAACGGAGGCCCGAGGGTCGACGAACCTCGCCCATTTTTGTCGCGACGCCAATTCGTCGGTCGTCTTTTCGCATTAGCGCCTCTCGACGGCCGCAATATTTCCGTCTTCGAGAAGATTCGACCGAGACGTCGCGCCGGGCGGGGCGGGGCGGCCGTCGCCATTTTCTCGGTGGATCGCGGAATCGTCGATCCTTCGCGAAGGACGTCGCGGTCGCGGGCCCGACCTTTCCTTTCGCGAATCGAAGGGCGGGCGGCGCGTCTCGCGCGGCCGTCGTCATGGCGACGACCCACATCCCGCTCGGAGACGGGGAAGATGCGGCCTCGCTTCGACGGGGGCGTAATTGATCGCGACACCGGAAGGTCACGCGCTCGAGGGTTAAGGGGCGACGCATCGCCCCCCGATTCGCAGAACTCCCGTCGCGCCGGGAACGGAAAAGAAAAACGGTCGCGTAATTTTCATCGCGCCCTTCCCCTCCCCCCGCCTCCCCTCTTTCGACCGAATCGCGTAGCAACGCGCGGTAATTTATTTATAAGCTCCGCAAACATATGGCCATTACAAAACAGGTGAAATAAAACCGTCTCCGGGCGAAATTGTTCAAATAATTGCTTTACCGACGAAACGTCTCGTTTTGACGAATTTAAGTTCGAACGTCTTCGACGCTAAATCGATCTTTCGCGTCGAATTTTCTAGTTTTTCCGGACGCCGAGAACATATTTTTATGCCTGTGATATTTGAAATGCTGCGCTACATAATAGTCAGTTTTTTGATGCACACAGGAACATTAAAAACGGAAACGCCCGTGTTGGACGCGATTTTCTCATATCGCATTAACCAACCCCGTACGTTTCCTACAACCGCTCACTCGCTTCGCGGGGGATCGCCGGTCGAGACCGTCGACTCGGCGCCGAGGCCGAGCGTCGCATTCTTCCGCCGATCCTCTCGTCGAGCGAGGCCGCTAAAATTTTCGCCGTCGCCGCGATAAAAATCTCCGACCTTCGGCGGGGCGTCGCGCAACGCCGCGGACCATTACCTTGCGCACGGTCGGGCCGGCTTTCCCGCCAAAGCGACGACCTACCGCGGAATCGACCGAATGTTGCGTAAGGGCGCGGGCGCGCATGCGTCCGCTCGGGGCGCAGTGACGTCACCGGCGGGATCGATGTGTGCAGACGGCCGCCGCGCCGCGACGCCGGGGTCGTTATCCTGCGCCCGCCTCGCCCCTCGTCCCTCTCGTCCCTCTCGCCCTCCTCGTCCTCTTCGCCTCCTCGTCCTGCGCGTTGCGGGACGACTCGAGACTCCGACGGCTCCGAGCGGCCGAAGCGCGAAACCCGAAGCCGCGCGACAGCATTCCGTTCCCAGGGAGGGACGTACACCTTCGACGCGCCGAAAAACTGGTCCGCGCGCCGACCGGTACCTCCCGTCGACGCCGGCCCAAAAATTTCGCGAGGACGGCTTTTTTCCGCCGCCTTTCGCTCGCTCGACTTTCGAACGATCGTTAATTTGGTTTTGTTTTTTGTCTTTGCAGAGGAGGAGATCGACGTGGTGTCCCTCGGGGAGAAGGCGGGCGCCGGGCGGCCCCCGGCGCTGCCCATGAACCCGTCGCCGCTGGCCCGGCGCCAGATGCAGCGCACCATGGCGTCGGCCGTGGCGGAGCGCGCAGGGCTGAGCGCGCGCCCCCCGCCCCCGCAGCCCCGCAAGCGGCACCGCGAGCGCTCCGCCTCGCCGCTGCTGCGCCACCGCAAGCGCGCCAAGACGCTGGCCAAGGCGGCCCCGGCCAAGGCGGCGCCCCCCAAGCGCCGGCCCTACTCGTCGCCCAACTCCGACTCGGAGGCGGAGAACATCGAGCGGCGCTCGCTGCACAACGACATGGAGCGCCAGCGGCGGATAGGGCTGAAGAACCTGTTCGACGAGCTGAAGATGGAGGTGCCGGCCATCCGCGAGAAGGAGCGCGCCCCCAAGGTGGTGGTGCTGCGCGAGGCGACGACGCTGTGCCGGCACTTCTCGAAGACCGAGGCCGAGCTGGCCGGGCTCAAGGCGCGCCAGCAGGCGCTCCTGAACCGCGTCAAGAGCCTCCGCAAGGAGTTCGCGGCCAAGCGCCCCAAGGCGTAGACCGCCCGAGCCGTCCGGGAGGACGCGACTCTGTCCGCCGAAAGGCGCGCGACGGCGACGGTTCGAGGGCCGCGACCGACGGACTCTTTCCCCGGGACCGTGTCCCCGGGAATAATCCATTCATTCGCCTTCGCTTACGCGGTCGCGGCCGATCCGTTCGCCCGGAGCGCGCGAGCGGCGAGGGAGACGAGAGGATGGGAGGGCGAGACGCCGGCCCGCAGGCTGGCGGGCCCGCGGAGGACCCGCGACGCCCGCGGGCGTCGCCGGGCGTCGAGATAGTTCCTTAAGAGATAGACGAGTCGAATTTTTTGTTAGAGCTTAGGTCGACCGTCGTCGTTTTTTACACTTTTGTTTTCAATATTTTTCTTTTACGTCGAATATGTTACGTTTAATATGTTAAGTTTAATCTGTCGATAGTGTATTTTATAAGAGACGGCCATCATATATGTTTTTCGGCCCCGGATGATTGTTTCGTTTTGTCGGACATTTTTTTTTGTATTCAGGCTGTTATTTGTACCTAGTTATGTATATGCGGATGTAAATAGATAACTGTGGATATTTTAACCTCCTTCGATTAAGCGGTAAGTTTATTGATGCTTAAATTTAGACGTTAAGGTATATATTGAGAGAAATGTCGCGAAAGTTATATATATGAATATATACATATTCTTGTAAAAAAGTAAAGATTCGCGGGCCCGGCCGACAAATTTTAGGGCGACGCCGCCCCGAACGAAGTCGCGTCGAACCCGGCTCTCTAAACTTTTCCGAGGGCGGCGGCCGTCGACGGTCTCCGCGCTCGATTTAATTTTCGGATTCCGACGCCCATTTTTCGCGTCGATCGAATCGTTGTTTACCTTTTTTCCGAATTGTCTCCGATTTGCGTTTCGAACGATAATCTCCGCATTTCTACCTCAAAAAACGTCTGGAAATCCCGCGTTGCGATTATCCTGTCTCGGTTTTTTCGGACGTCCTTTAAAAATTTGCATTTATATTTTTTTATATAACGCGGAAGACGTTATTCCGTCGCGGGTCGCGTCTAGTTATTGCGACGATAGCCGCGCGGCTAATCGATCGAACGCCGTAATTAGAAGTGTATTTAATATTTTTTTAAATTAATCTTAATGACTATATTTGTTGTATAACCACCCGTTCACATTATATGTTGTGATTTTGATGTAAAAAATTACATAGGGGAAAATGCATGCTTTTTAATAGTAATAGTAAAATGTGTCCGATTAATAATACATATTCTTTGTATGCTGACTTTTTTTTTTGAGTTTTACTTTATGGACGCGTTCTTTTGCGTTCGTTCGTTTTATTTTTACGTATTAAACTAAGATTCATTACGATATGTATAGAATTTATCGCTCGAGAGGCCGTGCGCAATCGTCGCTGGGCTTGTGATGAAAAGCTTGTTATTTAGGATCGTAGGATATTGAGAGCGATAGCTTCGAAATAGATCATTTCAAAGATTGCGTGTTTGTGTGTGTGTTTCTAGTGTTGAAGACTACGTATTTTTTTTATAATTTTAAAAAATGTATAACATTGTGTGCGGAATGTGCCTTGTGATGTTAAAGGATGAGAATAGTATTTTAATATACTGCAAACAAAAAAAAAGAAAAATTAATTAAAAAACAAAAAAAAAGTAACGAACATAGTTTAAATACTGATATTAATTATTAAATTTATTGGAGAAGACGCTTTAACTTTAACGTTTATTAAAACGTGAAGAAATATAAAAATTTTCATAATTTTTGTAATGAAACGTAACTTACTCGAATGTAAAGAGACGCAGCTAGAATTTTAGTGGTCGAAGTAGATTTTGGGATAGTTTTGTAGCTTTTTACTACATACATATATATATATTATATATTTTTTTACACGCTGTGGTTAGTTATGTAATGGGAATTGTACCGTTCTCGAATAATGTACCTGCATTTACTTTGACATTTATTTTCGTTATGTTAGTTAATTTTTAGTCGGCTCAGCGCGAACTTTTATTTTTGTGAGCTCTAATTTTTTTACTTTCTTCGATGAGAACGCCTCGCCGACGATTTTTTCGTCGTTATTATTTTGTATATTTGTGAAAAATATAAATTTGTGATACAAGGCACATCTCCAGCACTGCCGAAATGAGAGTTATGTACAATTGTTCGAAAGTGGAATTGCGTTGCGCGAGCAATGGATTTGTTATATGAAAATATGTGCATATTGAGAATTGACGAAATTATGTAGGATTTTATTTTTCCTATTTGTGATATGTGATTTCGCCATTATACTACATCGTTACGACAACCATTGTTATTTAACGTACTTAAAGAATGTTCCACACTTATGTTCTATGATTGATTTTGAGAAGTTTTTTTTTTGGTTTTTGTTCCTCAATTGATATGTATATTATTTAAGGTTAATAATAATATTGATTAAACTTATTTTCTATTATTTATGTACCCCTGTCGTTCCGTTCCTAATTATATCCCAGCATTTCATATTTTCGTTCATATAAAAAAACATAAATCAATCGCGATTACGCGAAATAAAATTCAATTTATATTTTTGGCGGAGTAATGGATAAAACTGGAATGAAATATTAAGAAAAGAAAATATAAAACACAAATTATTGGTATTTTTTTAATACGATGACTAGAGAAAGAGAACGTGGCTGCAAATGAAGAAGAAATCATCAATAACAATACGGCACTGACTACTGTTGACGTTTTATTAGAGTAGATACACCAATGAAGATTTGAATATTAGGATACCTTAGGAAAATTCGAGCTGATATTGGAAAATCGTTTCAAGATTCTCGTAAGAAAAGCGAAATCAGAAACAAATATTAGCGATGTCTGCTTTGGAAATGTATTTTAATACGACAGTTCAAATTATCCATACGGTTCTCTAAAATTAGCCCGGATAATCGGTCATATACTGATTGTCAATATTACCATATTTTTCAGAGCTCGATCTTTTTTCACTGTGGATAGTTGAAATTCATATATTTTTTAGGTTCATCAAATTTCATTAAATTAGACCAATGATTTTCAAAACAATCTAGGGGTCTATAATAAGTAGAAAAAGAAAAGAGTCCATTAGGGGTGGATTAAGCACAAACGAAGAACTTAAAGCCTAGTTTAGAAAGAGTTAAAATCAGCAGTTCTGACTTCCGAGAGATATTCTTGTTGACTATCCTGCATTTTGGGCGATCGCGAGGAGGTTTTTGATAGCTTTTCCATTTTCGTACATCATAAAAAAGGGTATCAGCGCGGTTACCTTACAAAAAAAAGATAAATCGGTTACTAATCATTGAACATGAAGATTTAAGACTAAACCTCACTAATTTGTGAGTCTGTCAATGATTTTCTTACTGATTTGTGTGAGTAAGTCGATTAGTGAACAATTACTATCGCAGCATCAGATTCATCCCCCTCATTAACGGTATTATTTGCGTATTCATTTTATGTAAGTATTTTACTAGGTTTTAGTCGTTTTGAATCCAAATGTTTACATACATTTTGCGTCTTTTCGTCAAAAGTATAAATAAAATCATACACGTTTTTCTTTTTTTAGAATTATCCACTCCCTTAAAAAACACTCGCAATATCAGCTGTCACAAACAGGAAAACAAAAGAACAGAAACGGATATACCGTTATTTAGTTTAATTAATAAAATATGATGTGCGCTTTAATGTAGTCAACTAAGGGAAGGATATCATTTATATAAGGAATATATTCATACTATGGTTGATCTATTATTAGACATTTTGTTATTTCTTTCATTACATTACATTTGATAATTTCAAATGGAATGCATAACGGCCGTGTCGTTATAACGCGTACGCCGGTTAGGTTGGCAGCAGTGTGCAGTGTGCGGAGTGAAGTTGGCGTCGAGCCGGCTGTCAGTGGTGTGCTCTGCGATGGCGCCTCGGCCTCTGCTGGTGCTGCTGGGGGCCACGGGCTGCGGCAAGACGCGCCTGTCTCTCCAGCTGGCGCGCCGCCACGCTGCCGAGCTCGTCAGCGCCGACTCCATGCAGGTACGGACACCACTATCCGTTTGCTTTCCAACACGTGCCGATGTTTTGACGTTTCTGACAGCCGCTGTCACCTAGCACTAGTGAGGTTATTGCGCCGGTGTTGTTTACATTTCCGCCGAAGGAGTGTTTGTATACGCCCAATTTTGATATAATCCCAAAAAAGTGCATCTCTGTCCAGGAATATCTCCACTAAGGACTCGTCGATCTTCCTTGTGAATAATAGGGACGAAAGGTGCGTTTTTGACAGTTGGTCGTAGCTTTGTTGTTCATTTGTTTTCACGTCTTCTGTTTTTATTCGAATAACAACTTTAGTTTCCGTTTTCAAGAGGTTTCTTTAATACGATATTTCAAACCTAGGATTTGTGTCAGATAAGCAATTTATACGAAATGCATATTGTACGAATATCATAAAAATCATGCAACGTTGGCAAGAACAAAATAATCGAGTATACGTGTGTTGGACGGAAAAAGAACCGGAAGCTTTTTCGTACGCTTTGACGATCGATCTGTACGAGCTTTCGTCCGCATATTTCAGTCGAAATAAATATAAATATCAGACTCACCGAATCCAGTTCTCCCAGCTAGGCTTTCTTCTTACCTTTGCGTCGTTATGAGCTCTCTTCTACCGGCTATATTCTTTACATATAATTTATAGGTTAACCTGTGTTACGATTCTAACGCTTTTGTTATTTAACTGTCAGACCTACTTCTGCATGTAGTCGCCAGGAGCTGCTCTCTCGAAGGAGTCCATCTCCATCCATAAACTCCAGGTGCACTTCACGATACCACACATCTCACACCCCGAATTAAAAAATCACCGTTGATTTTATTATATTTACAAATGAATAGCAGAGTTTTATTCCTTTTTTTATTTTTTGCTTAGTTACGATTTGTTTGCTTTGTTCGTTGAGACCTGATCATATAATCCTTAAAAAAATATAAATGTTTTAGTGAAAATTCAGTGTTTTAAAATATGTTAAACGCCAGCAGATGAAATGGCATATTTCCTACTTGACAGGTATTTAAAATATCAATAGTTATTCATTTAATAACTAAATAACCTTGCATTTTGAAAATAATATAAATTGGATCACCTTTCCAGATATAAAGAGCTTTAAAATAATTAGAATTGGACTTTCTTGAGAAGTCTCCAGTAGTTTATTTATAATTTATTACGAAGATTTTTTATTTCAAAATGTTTATGAATATCTATTATAAATTATCATACACATTTATTTGGGATGATTAGGACCCCATTATCCAGTGACTTGGACACACAATTAGAACAATTAAACACATTATTCCAACAATTAGTGATCCAGTAATTTTAAAAACTTCAACATAATTTTAAATATGAACATGAAGTAACTTTTGCAAGTTTTAATCGTCGATTTTAAGAGGTTAAAAATATATCTATAATTAGTATATAAATAGATAATAATATCATTAAATAATAGCTAATATTTCATAAAAAAATAAGGCGTTCTAGAAATATTCATGTAGAAGTGGAATGTGGAAAAATTTACATCTAAAGTAGAAAAAAATCACTGAGCTCGAACATCTCTATGTACGTAATTGATTTCTTTCCGATATGTATTATATATATACAGTCAACCCTCATATAGCGTCAAAATAGAGACCATGCTGTAAAAATCCACGCTATAGAACACTAGGCAGTGTTTGGGGTTAAATTTTTTTAGGTGTATTTTGCAAATGATTGATAATTTTAATCATTATTATAAACTATTTTCCATCTTTCTTGTAGTTTTTCGACTGCGTTGCAAATATGACTGTACAGAGTCCCTACGATAATGGTTAATTGAAGATCCAACATGGCCAGAGATCTCAATATGCCATCATCAAATTAAGGAGGTCGTCCAAATTCAGTTGCATCTTTTAGATTTTTATTTTCCGATTTGAACCTTTGAAACTTAGATTGACATCTACGTGGTGTCATCGCTTCGCTATAATTATGTAATGCCTAGTGGCTTTGCTGGCATTCTAGTTCTGGTCGAAAAAAGTAGCAATATATACAACGTCTGGATGGTCCTATGTCAATTTCTGGTTTCGATATTTTACATTTAACAATAATATAAATTTAATTACTCATTTGTAATGCTAAACAATAGTTCTAAGCAAAATAACTTATAGACGTGCTTTATTTACTATGTATAGACGCAAATTACACTCGAACATTAGGTTGTAAATACGCGATTTCTTTCGGGTTCCCATAATATATTGGGTTCGTTCTTTTTTTTTCTCTAGACATTGTTGACAAGTGACAAGTCGTAAGTGACAAATCCTAAGCGAGCATTGACCGTGTTGCGCAATAGCAATCCTTTAATCGTGAGAAAGTCTCTCCCAAAAAGGAGGGATCCCTAGTAAGGGTAAAATCCAATACTAACAGTGGTAAAAGATACAAGTTCAATGCCAGCAATAGTCAAAAGACGGAAAACTATTAAAAAAACGCATATCAAGTCGGCTTGTATCTAGTCAAGTTTGAGATGTAGGTTTCTTTGGCCTCGAGTACCATTCTAGAGCCTATTAAGCCCCACACGCTCAGCGAGTGAGTGCCTCGTGGCTGGCAAATGATGATGATACTTTTTAGTAACATTTAAAAAAAAAATTGAATTTATTTAAAATATACAGCACTTTTAACACTTCTGGTGTTATTTTTTGTATACAAAACTTTATTGTGCATACACTACGAATTGCCATAAGATCGATTCAATCTCAGTTTTGATTCAGATCATATGATACGCGTATAAAAAACGTTGGTTTTTTTTCGCCAGACACCATTGTCAAATTGTCAAATTTTACGAATGGAAGCTAAAAAAGGAACATCGATTGATAGTCACGGCCGGCAGTTTCCGAATTGTTTTTGCACAATATTCAATATATACGACTATCGATTTGCAAGGGTCCATGCACTTGAAAGTGCAACGACCAAAGTCAAGGGTACACTTTTTGCGTCGCTTTGTTCATTGTACAATTACAATTTTTTGGATACAAATTTAGACGAAAAATCGACTTATTATTCGTTTTGTCCTAAATTTTCCGACGATACACGTATTTTTTTCATTTACATACGCGTTTTTTTTTCGTAAATAGTCTGCCTATTCAAGGCTGTGCGGTATATTTGAATATTATTGCGTACTATTATTTATATTGAACCATTATTTAATTAAGTATTACAATAAAATGTACGTTAATTAGATTTGCTTTACATGTCGAAAAAATGTGCTTAATGGCGTAATGTAATTAATTCCTCTTTTAAAATCGAATTAAACATTATTTGTATGTGAAATTGCGTATTGTGAGATTCCACGTCGTAACGTACGCGCAATATTTTCAAGATCTTTTTTTTTTTTGAAAAAAAAAATGATTCATTCAGTTATATTTTAATGTTGTTAAAATGATATGTACCGCTGAGCCCTACCGGCAGCTGAAAGTTCAATCAATCAATTTGTACCGCGAAGGCCAGTCATTACTAATACTTCACGCCTATACATCTATATATTTTTTTATTGATTAATAGTAATTAAAATAGCGAGTATAATCGTATTACTGATTACTGTTTTAGATTAAAATTTGTTTCACAACATATATTTTGTTTCATACACTGATCTATTGACATTTACATCGCCATCATCGATTATTGATTATCCCATAATACGGTGCCGAAAATTAATTGATGAAAAATATGTTTCACGAGCCGACCTCAGTTGATTCATCGTCGGTTAAGTTTAATTGCGGATGGGGGTTAAAAGCAGAAAACACATTCGCAACAAAAGATCACTATCTTGTAATTGTGGTTTATATTCCAAATTAGTTCAGTAGGGTGGGGAGTACATCTGCTTAATTTATCGTTAATTGCTATATGCATTTTTAATTAATTTGGTCATGTGGGGAGCTAGTTTTTTTTATGCAGTACATAGTTTTTAATCAAAAGATTAATTTATACTATGCATTAATAAATTGTATTTTTATATTTATTCTGGTTATCCTGTAAAAAAATATACAGCGTTAATCAACGCGCATTTCTTATTCTATATTTTATTCACCCTCATCCCCCGATTTATGCGGTTAAAAAAAATACGCTCTGTGTAAAAATTTGCAATACTAGATTGTGTAAACGTGTTAGTTTGACATACCACTTTAAATACAGTCAACCCTTCTATAACGTTCAGATAGGGACCACGCTATAGAAAAAAACGCTTTAGAAAGTTAGTCACCCATACAAAATTTGGGGTTAGGTTCTTTTTAACTTTCTTTGCGATTTGAAGCAACTCAAATATTTGACTCCATTTTTATATTTTCAATGACCTTTGCACATGTTTAATTAACAGTAGTCGTGCCTACATGAGAGGGTATTTAACATCGCATATTTCCTCTTCCATTTATCCATTCGCACAGATGTGCCAGGTTTAAAGGGACAGTTTTTTTAGTTAACTTTTTATAAAATGCTTTTGAATCATCATCATCATCATCATTTGCCAGTCACAAGGCTCTCACTCGCTGAGGGCATGGACCTTACCAAACTCTCGCATGGCAGTCGAGGCCAAAGGAACCTGAGTCTCACACGTGACGTGAGGGCTCCCCTTTCGGACAGTTTTTTTAGTTAACTTTTTATAAAATGCTTTTGAATCATCATCATCATCATCATTTGCCAGTCACAAGGCTCTCACTCGCTGAGGGCATGGACCTTACCAAACTCTCGCATGGCAGTCGAGGCCAAAGGAACCTGAGTCTCACACGTGACGTGAGGGCTCCCCTTCTTTTGAATATGATGAATAAATAATAAAAAGGTAAATATAAACTATGAAACCTTTACGGAAATATGTTTTATTTTAGGATACATATTAATGTAAACAAATAATAATTAAAGAAAGAAAATAATTATGAACATTTTAAATTGGGTAATTATGCATTTAATTACTGTCAGAGTCATCTAATATTCCACAAGTTCTACAAGATTTACTTGATCATAATTTGTTCGACGACTATACAAGTAGAAAAATATGTTCTTACTGTATTATGATGAATATCCCTGGAACGTTTTTAAACGGTGATTCACCAAAAAAAGAACAGCACACGCCTAGTGAGATAAAGGGGCAAACAGCCGCTGACAAATATTTTCTAAGTGCACGTACATATTTAAAATGCACATTAATAATATATCTACGAAAATTTGAATTTAACCTTGAAAATATTACGTTTTGTAAAACGAACGCTATAGGAGGGAACGCAATACAAAAAACCGCCGCAAACGCTATAGAAGTGAACGCTATAGGAGGGTTGACTGTACATTCAACCCTCTTATAGTGTCGAGTTAGGGATCTCGCTATAGAAACCCGCCCTATAAAAGACGTACAAAATATGGAGTTTGATTTTTTTTAATTGCATTTTCTATGTTGAACGAAATTAATACATCAAACATTTGTACATATTTACGAAATATGTGATTTGACCTTGAAAAACGGTACTCTAGAATCAAACATTTTAGGAGGTACCGTGAATAGAATTATGAAAGTGAAATTAAATCCGTTTTGGTAATATTCGAGAAAAATCGCCCATTTCGGGAGATTTTTATAGATAAAATTATTATATTTTTACAGTAATTTATTGCATTTTCTATAACCGTATTGGGACTAAAAATTATAGTTTTTATCGTGCAGTTTCAAAACCGTGCAAAATATTGGAACGAATGAAACCCCGATTATTTGTTAGATTTGTACTTTACAAATGCTACAGTGTAAAAAAATTACTTGATTTTCTCGTTATTTTAATTTAAAAAAAGTTTGCTCCTTCGATGTTGCTATCTAATAATAGATGCGTCTGTTAATTTAGGACTGGGAATAGCCAACATTTTCAGTTTGGACTTGTCTTGACTATAAAATTATCTCAGTCTCACTAGACAAAATGTCCTTTGTCGTTAGCAGTAGTAGCCATGGCTAATAATATACTATTCATCCAAAATATCTATAAAAACAGTCCGATAATTATGGTAATGAGAATGTCTAATTCGTAAACCCATGTGATTTGTATTTATTAACCGATTAACGTTCACTAAACTACTTTGATGATTAAAGTAAAATAATCACCTAAAAAATAATTGGTTCATTTTCTTAAACATGTTATTGCAAAAAGAGAATCCGGTGTTTATCTATAATAATATCATTAAACACATACCTTTCTACAGCGGCCAGGAGCTCCATTAAATACAAATTCTCAATCTCAAATCATTAGCTGGAACTCGATTTAAAGCGTATACTGATTACCATTGAATTTTGCAATAAATTTGAAATGCAAATTTATATCATTCAAAAAAACTGTATACGAAACATTTGGGCAATATATTAATTCAATCTGAATAGTCTCGGCAGATTACTGTAATTATGTCAATAATTCACTATAAAAAATCGATTATCTCAGTGCGAGGGTTATATTTGTTGGCGCTAAATCGGCGATCGAGGTCGATCGCTAACCAACCAACCACACGAATGCCGTGAAAATCCATACGTCTTAATTAATTGCGTGCTTGAAAATTTAATAAGAACCAAGGACTTACACTAGCGCAATCCGGAGTTCTCACAATTATGTCTTAAGTGCTCTTTTTACGCATTTAACACATTGGGTCATGTAAAAATTGAATTTGCGGCCGTCCTTGCGAATGTTAATGCCCGTCAATTTACCGGGTCAATACTGAAACGGCGGCGTTAACAGTTTTGCGGTTAATTTTTCGGCGTAGCCGAGTCAAATCGCGAGTCTTCTTAGCCTAACCCGGAATTAATTCTAATTAGGGACGGCGTAAGCCACATTTCGACGATAATTGTTTCTCTGCAAATTTCGTTGTATACCGGAGTAACCCCGAGGCGAACGCTGTGAAAACAGCCTTTGTTATGTGTAGATAATTTTGGACACATAATACGAAAATTGCAAGATAGTTTGATAAAATAATAATTCAATGTACAGTCAGTTCTCGACTTATGGCGGGGTTCCGTTCCACCATCTTCGTCGTAATTCAAAATAATAGAAGGAATGTAGCTTAATAATTGTTTTCATTTATGGTAAATAATTGATATACACAATATATCATATTTAAATAAATTATTCTCGAATATTTTTATCATCTGTGCTAGTTATATTCATTGGTGACACTTGCAATTTTTCAGCGATTGCAGAGTTTTGTTATAAATAGTAAACATGTTAGTTTTTTCCTTAATTATACATTTTATAATGGTCTGTTCTTGGAATAAAAATAGTTATTCATGATATGCTCCATAATTTGGTCGATATTTTGGATTTCTCTACTAATCAATATGACGCGTAAATGACAAGCGCGGTTTGCAGTGGTTTATTCCCTCACAATTCCATACCAAGCATTCTACAACTGTTGAATAAAGGGGGTATTGCTAACTAAAAGTGCATTATTTAATAACCTAGCCATGGCTAAAGGGCTATTTGGGACCCCAAGTTTTTATTTTTTCTCGAATAACTCTTTAAATATAAATTCTACATGTCACAATTTTTTTTTGTATTTGTCTAAAAAAGTTTAAAGAATAAATATTATAATACAATAAAAATATATCATTGACTTTTATTGTCCGCAATTGCAAAAAAATAAATAAAAATAACAATATTCGCTTCTGTTGCCACGGGCGGGGTGTTTTTTTCGCTCGCCTTCGGTATGATGTGCCAAATTTAAATGAAACGTACTAATGACACGTGCCCCGAGAATTTGGCGGTCAATTCATCAATATCTTAACTTGAAATGTTTGGGGTATCTAAGATACCCCCTTCGGACGACGCAGTTGTTTTCAAGCCATCGTGACGGATGGATTAATACCTAGTTATCACTGTTTGGTCTATGGGCTGTATGAGGCAGGTAGTATTGAGATGAAGAACACAACATTGATTTCCGAATATAAATTCTGCCGAAATTGTGGGTGTTCTGGAGCATTGTCTGGGTAATAATGCTGTCCCATCAATGCATTAGCTTCATTTTTTTAATCACTAGCTAAGTTTCCACCAATGTCAATCAATTTTTAGAAAGTTTATGTCCAGGAATACATATTATAAATAATCATTGTCCTTTATTGCCTGCAATTGCGAAAAAAACAACAATACTCGCTACTATTGCCACGTGCGCGTTGTTTTTTTCTCGGTCGCATCCGGTACGATGTGCCGAGAGCGAGTGAAGCTAGCAGCGATTGCTGAGAGTCATCGCCGAGAACGTTTTTAATTACGCGTCATTTTGATTCGTTCAAAATCAAAAATATCTGCTAAATTACGAAGCATATCATGAATAACTATTTTTATTCTAGGAATAATCCACTTTTTACAAGAATGTCAAGATATTAATGAATAATTTATCATTGCCTTGACTTGAAATACTTGACTTATCGGAGATACCTCATTCGGACGACGCGGTTGTTTTTGAGCTGCCGTGAAGAATCGGTTAAATAATATCTTGAAATTAAATATGCTACAGGAAATAAAAATCTATTTCGAGACACTTTTTTGTGCAATGTCAGTAAACAAGTCCGGTCGCAATATGCTTTATTTTTTATTTTTAATGAATGATGAAGGTGTCTGAATCATGAGTTTATGCAACATAACCCTTGTAGGTAGTGTTATTACTGAGAGTCTACCAGAATTTAATTTGTCACACATAAAATTACTTGTATATTATTATTAAATTGATAATATTCAAATATGTTATTTTATTTACTATAGCCAAACCTGTTTTTGTGCGGTGGAAAGGGACCGCATACTATAAAACGCATGCATTTTATTTCCAAAAATTCACGAGTTGCTATAAAAAATATTTAAAAAAGGGCCTCCTAAAAACGACGGTAATTCACGAATGTGATTACCGTTCTTCAAAGTGCAGTGGTAGCGAACCTATGACCCGCGGATCAAACACTGACCCACGAAGCCTTTTTAAATGACATATTTATTTTGGAGAAAAATTGTAATAGTTATAAAAATTATCTAGATCCTTCTCTAGTTTAATTTCATTCATCTACATACTACAGTGTTACTCGAGACTCATTTCAAGTCTGGACAACTCTCATTCTCCATGGTAGACTTAATATTATCTTCAACACATCGTCTTGAAGTTTCCCAATTGTCTTTATTTCACTTCATAGATAGAAAATTAGTGATCCTAAATATATTTATTGGCGGGGTTGCGATGCTTCCATTCATAACATTTTATTAAATGTTGTACACGTTGATGCTTAATTTATTTTCGAATGTCGTAGTATTCATTTCATCTGTCTGGATAATATTACGGGGATTCATGTGTGTTGCAGATGACGAATGCTTAGACTCATATTGCAGCAAAGTCATCATTCTCACTATTAGCAAAAACTCTTTTATTATATGTTAGAGAATCAGATCAAGCTGAAGTGATTAAATCGCGGAATGATTTTTAAGACATTTTAACAAGGCAAAGGAGTCATTATACATTTAAAATACCGCTCTCGTCTATCGATCCATATAACACGGGGTTTCACGATTATTTGTTCGCGTCCCGATACACTGTAATTACTCTCCGCATCATACTATCAATCATGAGTTAATTTTTGATTCCATTCAATGACCGTGCGAATGCCTATTAATATCACATTAATAAACTTTAATTATAGATTGTGCAGATGAATATGCTTCCCGAACAATCGGATACGCGTCTGATGATGATGATCAATTTACGAAAGCTTAATCGGATTTTTTATTGATCATCTTGAATTGCGTCGAGTGCATATGCTGTTTATTGTACTCGTATTCGGTTGTGGCGATTGGCTATGGGCGAGAAGCTTCTTTAATTATCATTATATCATTAAATTAAAATAACAATAAAATAGGCAGCATCTGTCTTAATTTAAATTGCACACGCTTTTTATAACCATCAATATTTTAATCGTAAAATTTTATTATTTTCGAAGCTAATTATTTGATTTATATTTTTTTGGGTCACCCCTTGCTTCATCCGATTTGTTAGCTGCAAACGGCTTGATAGTAGTTTCACAGTAGTGTCTCAAAGTTATGCACTGCTTATAATTGTGAAAGTTTTAGGCTGGGAGCTTCTTCTCTTTCTAAAATCGAGGGTGGGGTCCAGACAACAAGTTGGCACGAGAGCCGACAATAACTGTGCATTAATTAAACTTAATGTCACGGTTCGTGAACCCCTCTCGAGTGCTACACCACTGGCGTACACTGCTCGTTTCTTATCGCATTATTATTTTTTTTTAATATAGAATTTCATTGAATATATATGAATGAAATAATCTTTATGATTATTTTAATAAGCTACAGCGACCACATCCTTATTCGATCTAGAGTATTGTGAGGATTTTCCTCTTAACATGCAATCCAACTTCCGCAATGTTTGGCGAAATATCCGCTCTTGCTAATTGGGCAAATTTATCAATGTTCTTTTTTAACCTAGCCGTGCCGAAGAGATTTATAATATTTAGAACCCCACGATTTTTTTCGAATAACTCTTTTAATAAAAATCCTACTTGTCACAAACTTTTTGTATTTGTCTAAAAAAGTCTAAAGAATAAATATTATAATATAATTAAAATATTATCATTGACTTTTATTGTTCGCAATGGCGAAAAAAAATTAAAAACAAAAATCAATATCTAAACTTGAAATGTTTGGAGTATCCGAGATACCCCCTTCGGACGAAAATTCTGCAGAGATTGTGGTTGTTCTGGAGCATTGTCTGGGCAATAATGCTTTCTCTTCAATGCTCTTTCTACTCGATAAATTAACATTAGCTTTCATTTTAAATCACTAGTTAAGTTTCCACCAATGTCAATAAATTTTTAGAAGGTTTATGTCCAGCAGGAACTAATTCTTCCTTCGAATAGGAATCTACGATTAGCCATTTTGTCTAAAATAAATCCGTCTCGTCTAGATTTAATATTTGGCTAGGAGAATATTCTCCATCTACAATCATTTTATCTTGAGTTAACCAGCTATTACTTGCTTGAATTACGTGTTAGAATCTTTTAATCCAGTCTTCTGATCCTAATGCAAGGATAAGAGCTTGAATAATTGAAAAATAGGTTTTTTTTTGCATTAATTCCATTTAAGATTTAAATCTCCAAAATCAGTTTTATCATTGATTTGTGTCGTTTCTTTTACAAATTTCGAAGCATAAATTGTATATAAAGAATAGAATAACTAAAAAAGTTGTACGTATCTGAAAACGCCACGTTGAAGTCCGTGGCATCTTATTTTTAATGATAAAAAATATGCGGAAGTTCAATTTACCCATTTTTTGTTGTGTTGGTGCACTTTCCTGACGTATCTTGACATTGGCAACCCTAGAATAATTGTATGATTTACCCGATGGAAACTATTTGAAAGGGGATACAATTTATTAGACAGCCCGATTATTGGATTTTATTTTAATGGTCTTTTTGTGAAAATTTTACAATCGTATTAGTTGGTTCTATAATCATTTAAAATATGGCATATTTTTAGAAACTTGGTATCGCTCAACCTTTCTTCCATGTTGAGTAATTGAGTCGAAACTCAATATGCAGTAAATTGAAAAAGCTGGTAGTAGTAACACAATCAAAAGTTTATTGACCAGAGCTTTTTATGGTTAAAAAAATGTTACAGTTTACAATATTTTGTTTTTCAATCCGTAATACTATTAAGCAGTGGTGGTGCGGGAATTGGCACGTGAATGTAAATATAATAATATAAAATTAATAAATAATAAAAATAAAAAAATGCCAGACTTCGTTTATATATATAATATTCACCACACATCATAGACGTTCGTTCAGCCTTCGTCTGGTCTTTGCTCTGGTGGTAACGTATGTACTAATTTCTGGATTTTGTTCAGTTCATACTTTCCATAACACTCCCAATGAAACTCGATGTTTATCGACCGACTGCGTCCGCCGGTCGGTTTTCAATTTACTCCGCTCTTAAATACAATAACATTTATCTCGCCACCAAGCGGTTCGTTCAATCCATAAAATGTTTCAATACGAAACACAATGGCAACCGTGGCGTGGTGCGAGTACATACCGCACACGAGAGCCAAAGTATGGAGACCGCAATTATTACGGTTTACGATATCGGCACGAATATGTATTGAAACGAGAAATAGGATTCTTTCGATTATACTATTGTGATAAGAGAGCGATAAAGTGAAATTTTACGACGAGCTTATTTTCTTTGCGCACGCCACTGGCTAATCAGCGTCGAGACGCCAGTGGCGCGCCGAACGGCCACTCTTCGCGGCCCAGGGCGTCGCCCACCGGTCGCGACGCCGTCCGCCACTGAATTTTCGGTCGGCGAAATGGTCGACGTCTCGAATCAACGCCAAACTGGATTTATCGGCTTTTGCGGCTGAAATATAGACGTGGCTTAATGGGTTTTGAAATAAAAACAATTTTGGAAATGAGAAAATAACAAAGTAGTCTCCCCCGTGTTGATGTTTTGCTTCAAAAACTGGATAGATGTAAATCCTGGTCGTTGCTCTGAAAAATATTATCATTTTGTTAATTTAATTTATGTCTAAATAAGTATTGTATCGACGCTGGAGAGCAATCTTGCTGTATCTCGAAAAATATACGATACAGTCAATATGATACCACGTTCAAATTTTTAGGAGTTTTTCCGTACTACGATAAATGTTAAAAAACGGTCTAAACTACGGTTCTACATATTTAAATTTAGGAATTATTAATATTATAAACGGGTTTTCGACTCCTTTGTTAAGTTTCATAATTCGAGATATAGCAAGATTGCTTTACATCGTCGATATGCTAACCCTTTACATGCAAAGTGCAGATTTATGTGCACACGATTTATATAATTATTTTTTTCAACCTTCTTAATCGGTTAGTCAATTTATTGTTAGAATTAGTACTCTTTTCAAATGAAAAAAATAGCTAGATTCAAGGATTTAATTTTCTCACTCAGCATTTTAATAACTCAGCATTTCAATAAACTGAATAAAAAACTTCAGGCAAATGGACAAATTGTATTAATATGAAACTCACCCTTACCAAGTGGCGCCAATGACTCAATAACCCACGGGCTCATAAAGGTTCTCAATCTCTGTACCAAAGCCATAATTAATATTCATAGGGGTATGTAATAATTTTATTATCATGGTGAATCATCTTCTTTCCAAAAAAAAAAAATTAAATTAGTCAATATTTTTTGGAAAAATCCTATGATTCATAGAACACAATATTCAAACTATTAATCCTTTGCATGCGCAAGGTCAACCTGACTCACCAATAATACGGATTAATAATAATTGGATGACCCACCTGGTTCACCATTCCGTTTTATAATATGTAACGTCGATTTTATGCTTTGACCTTTGCATTAATATACAGTAAATCCTCTTATAGAGCTCACTGCTATAGAGCGAGTTTCTTTAACGTGTGGAACAGTCGCTCCTATAATGCTCCGATTAATAAATTATGTTCATCTTATTCAATTAAATATTTTTATTTTTCTATAAATATCCTAAAATAAAATATACTTCCGACGAAGTGGGAGTATGTTATATGCATAGTTGTTTAAATTAAATTAATTAATAGCCGCATTTAACTTCCTATTCGTTCTTCCTATGTACATTGCCGCGGGAAATAATGGTCAAATACTCTTTACTTGACAACTAAATATAATACGCGCGAGTAAAAAAAATACATTTTAAATATTGAAATTAAAAAACGATTGATTTATGGATTTTGTTGTATGGGGATCTATTTTTATATACCGTGGTTTCTATCTCGGCGCTATAGGAGGGTTGACCATATTTTGTATTTTTCATATCTTTAAAAAAATATCATATGTTTGTTCGGTTTGCAATTCGCTTTATTGTTTGTTTGCGAGTGTAAAGAGTTGAAACGTTAGGGAACGCGAATTTATTCAAAGATTTTTGTTTATCACATTAGTCGCATCCGGTGTTTATGCAGATTAGAGCATTTTTTTATATCTTTGATACGTGCCGGCTGTAAGTAAAAAGTCCACTATCGAATTAGAATGGTTATTTCTTTGTTGAAGTTATGGTTCTTTAAAAAAAGGTCCACAAAGAACCACAAAACAAAACGCTGAGTTTATCGAGATTATCCGTTTTTTGTTAAATTAACTAGAACTCTGATTTTTCGAGAAAAGGTGATAACACTACCACAATTAGTATTTTTTAGAATTTGTTTTTTATTCATTTATGATAGAGATTGTTATAAAACATTTAACTTATGATAGTTATATTAGCTTTAAAAATTAAAAAAATATATTGTTATTCTTTTTCACTCCGCGGGCCAGATGTAGTGGCCCAAAAGATTTTTTTAGCAAAAAAGGTTAAAATAATGCTTGATATTCCAATATAAAACGCCACATTAAGATTTGACAAAAAAAAATATCTGAACCTCCCATTTTTTAACGCTTATTTTATTAAAAGCGGACGTGTAAATAATGTTCAACGGAATATATATTTCTCATTTCCACGAAGAGATTAGAACAGTATTTATTTTTACTTTAATGATGTACAAGTCTCGGATTTGGTTTCAACTTTAGAATTTAATTTGAGAATTAATACAATATTTATACAAATTATACAATCATTTTAGACTAATTTTCAATGGTAGGTAAGGTTATTATAATCATGTTCGTATGTGCAAATATTAAAGAATAAATAATTGGAATTAATATTTATTGTGGAATCAAATATTGATAGATTCGGAGGTAGAATTAAATCGAAGTGCATTGCTACCCGAAGATTCTCGTCAAGATATGTTATTACATCACGATGATCGTGTGGAGATACCCCGTCCTGTTGAAAATAAAATCGCACTCGACACTTATATATTAATATGTACAGTGAACCCCCCTATAACGTCCAGATAGGTTTCACGTTATATGGGGGTAATTTTATTTTTTGATTTGAAGGAGATCAGTGCATCAAACATTTTAATTTTTCTTTTTTTTTACATTTTCACTTGTTTACCAGCCCAAATGACTTGACTCGCGCGATGAGCGATATCCTTCGTATTTTGGCTGACGTAATCTTCCCGCAACTTGCGGGCAGGGAAGATCAACGCGACATTTCATTAGTTAATTTTATAAAATTATAAAATATTTTTATGAAAATTCTATTTAGCGTTTTAAAATATGTACGTTATAGGGGGGTTTGACGTTATAGGAATGTACGTTATAAGAGAGTTTACTGTATATAAAAATATTTTTTTCCTCAATTTGCATGGGGATGCTGCAGCTCAGTAGTGTAAATGGATGAACCGCTTCTGGCTTCATCCCTTGCGATCCACCCCCACCTGCTTGGGGCCGGATAATCACATATTGAGTGAGTCGGATGTGGCAGCGATCGGTTTATTATGGTTATGTAGATCCTACGGGATGGTGAGCGACACGGGCCGCTATCGAGGTCGATTCAATGTTGTGTGGGCACCGTCGGTTGTATTAAATTTTTTTCAACAATAAATACTAAATTAATTTACCCGTATCCCAGTGTTGTTACAAGCTGGACGCTCAATTTTAAGCGGCCTACTTCGCATTGAAGGGTTGTCTTGGGGGTCAAGCATTGCTACCCTGGCTACATGGTGGAGGCGAACGCGTCTCTGCTGAGGCGCAGGCAGATGGAAGGATGGACTGCCGGAGACGTAATCAGGTTAAGCGATGCAGTCGACCCTCCTATAGCGCCGAAATAGGGACCACGCTATAGTAACCCGCCCTATAGAAAAATTGAACGAAATCAATACATCAAACATTTTTGATTTTCAAGATAATCAACAAAAATTGTCTGCCATTTTCAATTTCAGTATTGTTCCTTTGCGTATACTTATTTGCATAACCGCACGCATTGCTTCCTACTATTCCACAATGAGGTCAATGGGCCTAAGAGTTCTGGCAAATGGCGAATTTGCAATTTTTTCCATTTGGGAACTTGTGCGTGACCTCGTCCCAGTTTCCATGTTAATTATATATGAGCGGCTCGGATCTAGGCATTGAATATTTTTGCTCTTCATCCATAATGGTTATTTAACGCGGTCTTCTCCATGCCTAAATTGAAATTTATCGACGCAAAAAATAAATTTGCCAATGAAATGCGTGTACGTAACCGAAAAGTAAAAGTGGCTTTCGGTTTCTGTACATTTATTGGCAACGCGTGTTATAATTTTTTACTCACAGAAGCCGCCGTTTGATGACTGCTATTATATTCGATTTTTTTAACACCTCACAATAATTTGATATTTTTTCTATGGACAAAATTATGTAGATCAGCTGTGCCTAACCCGTGGTTCGCGATTATAATCCATTCATCCGTGCATATCTATTTTTTTTAATTAAGAACATATCTCATTTCCTATTATTATAATTGAAAAATGAAACGTTAGTCTCCGATGCAAAATTTTCTATATTTTTTTAGAACACGCTCTTTGATTTGCGCACTAATGTATACTAATAAAAACAATACGAGTATGACAAATTAATGTTTGCATACATTTATTGTCGATTTACGAAAAAAAATATCCAAATTACCGACACTTGTGCGTACTTTAACGATAGACCTTTACATAGTACTGTATATGTACTTAAGAATTTGTTCAAGGTACAATACGATTTTTATTATTATATACCAGTTTCAAGGTCTTGTTATTTCAATGTGTACTTTAGAAATCCTTTAATTTGTTTAAACATATTAATCGAATATATTTTAACTTGATGTACATTCCGTGATTTTTTTGCAGAAAAATTTTAGAAAAATCTCTATGGTCAGAATTTATTTAAAAAGAAATACCCATTATAGATAATGCGATATAAGCTTGAACATTTTTAATTTCGTACATATTGTTTTAAATATTTCACATGAAGATATTGACAAGATCCTACTCAAGCAGATGATAAGCCAACCAAGACATGATTGAAATCGTTTCAAACATCAACTGAGATGACAGTAACAAGGATTATATAGAGGATATACCACTTTGATCTGAAATAATTAAAGAAAAACTTTAATATCGCTATAGGTTATTATTTTCTGAAAAACGACCTTGGTGATGAACTACGCACAACTTTACGAAGAATTACTGATGCCTATATATGCAAAAGTATTATATGGATAATATCACTGAAATTACTGTGACGTCGTGGCGTCGCGACGACATCTACGACGCGTCGTTTCCGTCTCTCGCCAACACGTTCGATATACACATCTTTTATCAATCGGTTTTAATGATTTCCCACAATTTATAAAACAAGCTGATAAATCCACGATATTTACGCTCGTCAGAAATTTTTATGAATGAACTCAACCCAGAGATAACCTATTCTTATACGATTTTTATCGTCGTCGTACACACTTGTGTTGTGACATTGAATAATATATATACGAGAATTGTAATTGCTTTTCGATACAAATCAAACGAAAACATTATTTTCCGTGTTATATGTCAAACGTGTGGGTAATTACCGATTCAAAATACTCCTCATATAGACATTTTATTATGACTTGTGTGTAAATTCTGTCCGTCGTTGTAATTCCTGTTTATGTTATTGCTTTCGATGTGAATGAAGTATTTTATCTTTGCAAGGTTACATAAACTACACATGTAAATATATCTACTATAGATCTGTTTACTGTAATATAATTAAAATCCTTATATTGCAAAAATAATGAAACATATTTTAATATTTAAAATAATGAAATATATCATTAGTACATTTCTTTTAGAATTTTCATTATTTTATTCTATTATAATCATTATATTATAGTTTCCAAATAAATTTGTTAATTGCCTTTTCGAAACTATTAAATTATTTGTATTATTAGTTTCTTGTGTGATTGAAAATACCGCGGCATGGCTAAAAAACCACTGTGGTGGATGAGTTGCGGAAAAAACTCATGGACATTATGCTGTTAAAATCGAAGAGAGTCAGCAGAACTTTCACAATCGATCTTCGAACTAACCTTTTTTACGGACAACCTCTTTGAGAAGCTCGTTATTAATTTCATTCAGCATCTTCCGACCAATGTTCATTCGGGTTTGTTTTAGGTTGAAATTCAACAATTTCCCAATCATTTTTCTGCCGCCAAATGATTTGACATAATCATCAGAATTATCATTGATTTAAGGCGATCGTTGTCTTCAACGTCTTCACGGCCCTCTTGGAATCGTTTGTACAACTTGTAAAGACTTGTTTTTATTCATAAAACAATCGCCAAAAACAACATTTCGACAAAGGTGCTGCACTTTACTCCATTTTCAAAGCAACATTTTCTTCCACAACAAAAATCGTTAAGCATGCCAAAACAGGTGAAACCATTCTAATAAAATAAGCATCTAATATGGCTACCAATGTCAAGATACGCCAGGGACTTTTCAAAGAATAAAAATAGTTATTCATTATATGCTTCATAATTTGGATGTGTAACTAATCAAGATGACGCGTAAATGACATACACTCGGCGATGTACCGTCACATACTGAGGACACGCTGCTGACTACCGACTGCCAAATTCTCGCAGCACGTGTCACTCGTAGTACATTTCACTCGCATTTCGCACATCGTACCGGATGCGAGCGAGAAAAACATCGCGCCCGTGACAACAGAAGCGAATATTGTTTTTTTATTTTTTTTTGCAATTGCGGACAATAAAGGTCAATGTTTATAATATGTATAATATTTATTCCAATAGATTAAAATTATTATTCCAATTATTACTCCAATTATATATTCCAATTATAATGTATATATTATTTATTCAAATATTTATAATATTTATTCCTTAAACATTTTTAGATAAATACAAAAAGTTTGTCGTAGGATATATATGAATAGAGTTATTCGAGAAAAATCCCAAATATACCTCACTGGCACCGCTAAGTTAAACGTTATTCCATTGCTCATCTCCAGTTACAATTCGACCCAAAAACGAATTGGTCATCATTGCTCATCCCTCATTAATTAGTAAAGTATCATGGTGGAAGATTCTATAGCAAATCACATTGCTATACACTGCCTAGCACCAACCCCCGAATACCGTTGGCCCGGTGGTAGGCGTGTCTTGAGAATTTCGAGAAGTACTTTACGTGTACAGTTAAAAACCCTCACTAACACCAAAATCGGGACCGTGTTATTTGAAGTCGTGTAATTGGGGGAGTGAAGCTGTCCGGCTCTGTGCGTTTAGCCTGGCACGTGTGGAATACACAGACGCTAGCCAACGTTTGAATGTATGTGAATGCTACCGCGCAATTGGAGGATTTGCGGCGAATATTTCAACCCAGCGCGTAATTCGGAGTAGTGTAATTGGGGTTTCCACTGTATTTGCAATTGTTTTCAGAATTCTCTAATTGTTAAAAATGTACAATAAAAATTTCAGCGAAGCTAGTCGATGTGTAAGTACTGGAAAGTTTTCGATCCAAATAATACATTTATTTCAAGAACAGTTTTTAACTATTAATATGTCATATATTTTACAAAGGGCATGCAGAGCAATGAATGGTACTGTATCGAATCGTAAAACAAAAACAAGAATTGTGTAGCGCATTAGATAACACGTTACGTGTGAACCCGCGTTAGTGCGGGACCGGTGTTTACCGCTTACGAAAATTTCCGCGCTAACGCGGGACCGGGTCTCTGAGTGTTGAAAAATAAAAATCTTTGAAGGATCATTTTTAATCGAATGTTCACACGTCGCGATTACATATTATGATATTTATTATTGTATAATGCTTGAGTGAGAAAAGTAGGTCCGCGTTGTCGATACTAGTATTGAATACAATTGTGAATTTTGTGTGTTACATTTGATTGTGTCGGCATTGCCCTTCAATCGTGCGTTTGTTCACACCGATGTACAGTCTCTGTGACCCAATAGCATGCAGAACAATGTGTCCGAGATGCAAATGAGGAGGTTGCAGATAGAGCCGCGCGATAGGCCCACGTCAATGGGCCGCGCACCGTACTACTCGCCGTAGTAAGCGCGTACTAGCGGCCGATAGTAGCGTAGTAGTCGCTGGCGCTAGTAGGCTCCATTCATAAAAACGGTCCCGCACGCTCGCGAGCGCTTACGACATTTTTTACTTCGCACACGACGTACTACGGCTACGAGCACTTTATAATTGAACTGCATCGCATAATTATATACACAATGCAACGCGCGCCGCCGCCACGCTAGACGCGTTTTTTCGCATTTATTATTCGCGTTGAAATGTAAATTTATTACGATTATTGATTTGTATATTTCTATATACATATAATTTATTTTTCATCATATTTCGGCGAAATGCGAATGTTTATATTAGGTTCGAGACTAAATTTTGTTTGAAAAAAGTTTTTATGCCTTTGTGTTACACAAAATGAGGTCAGGTCATGTTATGGGTGTAGTGAAGCATAAAACTTTGAATGTATTTTTTTATATTTTTAATATACGGAAGAAATTTCTTTATTTATATTTGATATTTTAAAAAGATGCGAATATCTGTTATTTTTTTTTAATCTTCTCAATACAAAATACGTATTTTTCAACGTTTATATATGTTTCCTGGAAATCTAATTTTATTACATACATGTATAATATATTAGGCGTACCGAAAGGTAATCAAAATTTATGTTTTCTTGCGGAAAACATTTATTTACATCATGTCATTATCAATGATCTTTCGTCAACATGTTGACAAATTTTCAATTTCATTTTTATAGAACTAAGCCGTGCCGATAGGGTCTATTTGGGATACCAAGTGTCACAAACTTTTTGTATTTGGCTAAAAAAATCTAAAGAATAAATATAAATAATTATTGACCTTTCTTGTTCACAATTGCGAAAAATATATATGATATTGTTTCATAATGGCACGGGTGCAATGTTTTTTATCGCTCCATACCGGATATGAGCGAGAAAAAACATTGCGCATGCGCAAGTGCGAGAGAAAAAATATATCGTGCTGTGCCATGGTAGAAACCGATCCGGGCACGGGCCTCGCGGCGTATTAATTAGTAGAAAAATTCTAAATTAGATTGATATTTTGGATTTTTCTATTTTTATTTATAGAATATATATAGAATAATAATACATTTTTTTTAAATGTCAAGGTTTTGTCGAAGAATTTATCAGTTCTTGACTTTTAGGATCTATTTTCATACTATATAGACCCCATCGGTCAGCAGCATTGGTTTTGTGCAGTCGTGACGGATCAGTTATTTTTTTCCCCTGTAATGAATGGTCCATTGACTTAAATAGGTGGCAATCAGATGTTACGAGCTCCGGTGGAGCTTCCAACTCAAGTTCATTTTCTTGAATCTATTATGCACCACGAAGTATCACAATGTAATGATGCAAAATTTTCGACTTATTATTGACGAAAACAGATCGTTTGAGTGGTTCACAATCAGGGGCGCGCCATCCATTTGGCTAGATTGTGCAGCGCCCACACGCGCCGGAATATTAATTAGGTGCGTCGAAAGTCGCCTAGCGGGGAAAAATTGTATAAATATAAAACATTAACTCAATCAACTTTCCTTAAGTCGAAAAAAATCAATTAAAATGTCCTAATTCTTTTTTATAAAAATATTTTTTGTTGTTGAAGAGGGGGGGGGGATAGGGAAATAGGCCCAATTAAAGTTCTGCCCTCAGGGGCCGGACTCTGTCGGCGTGCCACTGCTTACAATACACAATCTTGATCGACAACTATTCGATGGTTTCGACGAGGATCTGACTCTACCATTGATTTCGGGACATCTTCAACTAATTTTTGAGGTCGTCCTTTTCGAGCTATGTTCTTGAGGTCCTTAAGTATTTTCTATAATCTATATTGCTCCATTGTTTCGATAAGCATTCTTCCTTGATCGAACAGCATACAACGGCGCAAATGCGTAATCTCAATTGTTGACCTCAACGACCTAGGGATAATATTTTTATTACAAAGTTACCATAAATTTGCATAATAAAATTGTCACAATATTAGAGTTAACCTCGCTGTAGAAATCCGCCTTGTAGAAGACTATGCAGCCATACAAAATTTAGGGTTCCGTTTTTTTTCAATACATCAAATATTTTTACATATTTTAAATGACCTTGTCCTATTTTTAGTTTGTTAATGTCAACCAAAGCAACCTTTATTTCGCTATTTAAAAGTATGTATGTAATTTCACTTTACCTCATATATCGATAAATCTCTGAAGAATATAATCAACGCCATCCTTTTGTCGGATACTCGTTTCTTGCTGTGTATTGTTACCAAAAGCATATGTACACCTGTTCTTCGGAAAAAGTGGTACAAGGTTTAATTTAAAATATGCCATTTTTTTAATTTTGGGGGCTTATATAACAAAAGAATAGTTGCGATATTCTTAATATTGGTAGATGTATACTTCATTTTATAAATTAAGACTATTATGATGGTTTTGGCCTTTGTATTCGCCTGACATTATCCCATGTATGATCCAACGTATATTTTGCATTTAACGGAGCTACTTTTTAGAAAAATTAATATTGATGAATTAGTTTAGATGTATTTTTTCTCTTTATAATCTCGTATTTGTGCTCTCCAGCTTTTATTCTAAAGAACAGGAAGAACTAGAAATTAAGTGATTAACGCAATAATCTTCTTATCCATGCAAAGAGTTCCGCCTTCTAAATGTCCTAATTCAGGTTGAAGCAGAAGACATAGTCTGTTTTTTAAATAACGTGTATTGACGTCACAATAATACAAATTAATTATTTAAATATCTACTCCATGAAAATTCCGGTTGTTTTGAAAAGATATTTTTATTGTTGTTTTATAACCCTTTTGCTGATAATCTGTCAGAAATATAAAACTTCGTTTCATTATTCTATCATATGCACAATAAGCTTGACTTAGATTAATAATAATTACGGTTATTTTTTTATTATTTATTGTGTGTGATTCTATAATATAGAGAATTTAATGGACCAAACACGTGTATTAATAACACGAATTTTGTATGTATTCCTGGAATATCGTGTAGTCTATAATTATACGAATTTAATTCAATGAAAGCTATTTTTTACCCAAAGCATAATTTTTAAGGGTAAAAGTACGATAAGTAACAATTTTACGCCAACGTTATGAATGAGTGAGTAACTCGGCTAAAAACATCAAAGGAAATTAAATTCAATCGTTTAGGTTAAAGTTCAAAGTGGCACGGCAATCTGCTCGAGTTTTATGCAAACTTTTGCGTGAGTCAATTTCTGAAAATTCCAAAAGTCAAAAATAAACGACACTGACGTAAAATATTGATTCACCTTTTTTGTAATTTCGGTTATTTATACAATCATATTTTTAAAATAACAATAATGCGAAAACAATACTTTATCAAGGATCAAAGATCAAGGCGTAATATATACATGTTAAAAGTATTGCCTACAAATACATTTAGGCAAGCAGTTGGAGGTGTTGATGGACGGAACGAGTAACCCAAGTTTGGAAAGAGTACAACATTTATGAAGTTGTTCTAAATATTGGTGATGCCTGAAGGGATCTACCATGAGTAGCGTATGGAATAAGCTCATCCCCTGATTGATTGAAGACAGTAGTACATCAACTAAAGAAGTTAACGTAGTAGTTCAAGATCTTCTTGAAATTACCAAAGAACTATATTTAAATCTAGAGGAAGAGGATTTCGTTAGTTTGATAAACAGGCATTCAGCGGAAATGAGCAATGATGTATTGATTGATTGGAACTTAAGGACGGTTAAAAAGTAGATTTTTTTCAGTAGAAGAGGATTTAATTGAACAATCCAAGCAATTTGAAAACTGGGAAGATTGGTGAATATTTAAATATGATTTATGAAGAAAAGAAAAGGGCTAAAAGACAATTAACACTGGACAGATACTTGAAGTAGTTCGTCCATATATATTAGGTTGATGCATAAGTAACGTCGTATTTTTACGTAGACTGTAGTATATTTTTTTACCAACTGTGTTAACAGACGTTCTTAATGGTGTTTTTGTATCATATAAAGGAGGGTTTCTTCTAACATTTTTTTCGGTTTACCGTTAGCGGTTGAGCTATACAGAGACCTTGTGAATTTTTAAAATGTCAGAGAAAGAGTGCATATTCGACACTGTTTACTTTTTAATTCGATAAAGGCCACAATGCAACTGAGGCAACCAAAAACATACGTGATGTGTACGGCAGAGGTGCT
>JAGXCT010035761.1:0-41509 GCA_022495035.1 Philopotamus ludificatus | reverse complement strand
CTTATGCATCAACCTAATATATAAACGTAGATTCTGTGCAATATGACCAATAAATATGTGCAATAAATAATATTTTTTTGAGTGTATATATAGATCTATTTTACTTTCACATATCCTTTAAAACTAAAACTTATTTTTTGCCAAAAATGCTAAATTTTGTGTTTTCCTCGAAACCTTCGGAACCAATTAATTGCGTAATTCAAGGACTTTTTACTGTATATTATCAAACCGAATCCCGTCCAAATTAATTGTTGTTTAATTTATACAATATATATCGTGATGTCCTAGAACAGCCCGTATTATACTTTTCCGGATCAGTGCAGCCCGTTCAATTCTGTGTGTATTTATTTAGCTACTCGTGTTAAATAGAAACTTAACTGGTGCCATAAAAGGCGGTTCTCTGTGTAATACCATAATTTCGGGCAATTTGTTACGGTTTTTGATTATGCGGACCTTGAATCGCGTCAACGTCCAAATTCACTCACCCATTAATTCAATTAGACAATTAATAGGTCTTGTTTGCTTACGTAATTAATGCGAGCCACCGATTTTAATTAGGGGATATTCATCTTTGGTGCTTATGATGAAAAAAAAAATCGGTCGAAAGAAATACTTTTAATTGGACGCCTAAATAATATAAACACTGTATGTTTATTTTGTGTGTGTGTGTGTATGTACACGTAGTAATATTTTCCTAAACAATGATAATCGGATGTACTTTATCTAGAGTACAAAAAAAATATCGTAGTAATGTCCTATTTCAAGGTAGTTGTGACGTAGGATCAGATTGTATGACTTATTCTGCTCGTATGATATATACCTCATTATTTTTTTAAAATATAGACTATAATAAATTAAAAATGATCATTTAATTATTATTCCCCTTAGAAACAATTGTATACTAAAATACAACCGCGGCGAATTTATTATAAGCAAATCATTTATTAGCAAATTATTTTAAATTATAAACCACCAACTGCATACTCGAGTTTATTGATGACCTTCCGAAAAATTGAGTGACGCTGAAGTGAACACTGGCTACGTAAATCTGACAAAAAGTTGAATCTTCAAAAAATAAACTGGAGGCGACCAGCAGCGCTTTGCAGTATAAAAATTACCGCAGTGCAAAAGGCAATGGAAAACCACTGCATATACATATACGATGGCATCCAAGGAAAGGTTTATCATCCAATTTAACTAGCTTAGAGCCGATGGATTATATAGGTTGCTTAAACTTTTTACATCTGCAGATAGGTTGAGGGGTATGGCAAACTAAAGGTAGCAGTGTTATTAAATATATTTTATCTCGTGGCATACTTAGACATTTGTCAAATATCTACTTACTCACTTACTTTGTCCTTGATTCCCAAGGTGTGAGGCTAGGCCTCTTTTCCTTAACATCGATGTATTAATAGCATTTAATATTTTAATTAGATCCGTATTGTTATTTATGGGACAAGTAAAGCGAAGAGATTAAAAGGTTCGGAGTGCATTTAAATTGTCCGATAAAAGATTTATTATAGGGTCTGTTTTTGATTTAATCTTCTCTCTTTTTAATTTTATCCGAGAATAATTGACTGAGAATAGATTTTGGAATGTTATAGAGATAGGTTAGAATAAGAAGGATTTTTCTTTTAAATTTTAAAAGGTAGTTAAAAAGGGCATGGTTAAGAGTTTTAATATAATTAATTAAATATAGGATTTTAAGGTCTTTTTATATAACAGGGTTCAGGATGAACAATGGAGTGCTAATCACTTGACTAAGTAAAACGGTAAGCGCAACACTTCTAAGTTACATTTTCATGGTATTGATATTATTATAATAATCAATGCGTCTCTCATACTTTTATCCCACTAATGTCATAAAGAATTCCCAGAATTTTTAAATTTCGCCTTGGATTTAAAGCCTCAACCACGGTGCCATTACAGATGTCACGCCGGCGTGACAACTGCTTATTCATCGCATTCATAGCGACACGTGCTGAAAGCTTTTCGTAAAAAATATTTGGATTGAAATGTGTTGATTCGATTCATGTGAGCATCTAGAAACTATAAGTTAATTAGAGTTTCAGAAATATTTTAGCATTTGCAAATTCATTCGAATACAGGAAGGATATAATTACGTATATTTCTCTAGCGGTTAAAGAATTAACGATTAAATTGTAATTTATTTAATAAAAGTCAAAATTTATTAATGTTTAGAATCATTCATTGTTTTTCTTTAAATATTGGGTTACTCACTAAATACGAACACATAAACTTTTTAATAGCTCAATGTGTATACATATTTATGCACCCCATAATCCGCTGCTCTAATTGGTAGCAATAAATTTCTTTTACGTTTACAGCTTCTAAATATCTTGTATATTAAAGTTTCAAACTTTTTTTAGAGATATATAATTCTTTTTTAGTATTCTCAATAATATAATTGGAGCCATTTGTTGACAATGGATTAATTACTTCTGCAATTCTCCCCAATTAATATCAATTTATACATTCGAAAAAATATAGTTCTTACTAATATTACTTACTTAATATTACTACATAGCGACGCTGGAAAGCGATCTTTATCTTTATCTCGAAAAATGAAAATTTACATAGCAGTCAAAAAAACAGTTAATAATTCTTATTAACTATAACAAGTAAAACTATAGATCTTTTTACAAAATTTATCGTACATTAAGTGATAAAATTTGAAGGTCCTATTCACTAAACTAAACTAAACAGTGGCCTTATAACCCTAGGGCGGGTCTTTGCTACCTGGAGGACACCTCCGTCTCAGTCATGATGTCATGACTGTAGATAGACGTTCTCCAGGTTATCTAGGCTCTTCGAGTACGGGTCAGGTCGCCAGCCAAAGCCCAGGAATCGATATTCACCGTATAGTAATTTATCGAGATACAGAAAATTGCTACTACCAACGAACTATTTTGCATTTGCTTTTTCCACCAAAGGTGAGGGAGGACAGGTGCTCTCGGAAACTCTCCAGTAAGAGCAATTTATTATTCTCTACTTAGCCTACAAAATATCGCCATTTAATTGATCTTGTATGATTTTTTTTTAATTCATATATGAATAACAGATTAATTAATATCGGTATTTATGTATATGTTAATTGGTTATTTATTTATCTATTTTCTTATGTTTTTTTTTATATTATTATTTTATATTAGCTTTTATTTAGCTTTGTGATGTTGCTTTTTATGCGTGATTGGCGACCTGAATCAGTCTGTAATGCCAATAGCGCATTGTTTTTAAAATAAAATAACCGTTGTGTAATAATCGGTGTTTGGGTCGCTGGTTGAATCTCTCGGTTTGTCACCAACAACAGTAGATCGAGAGTCGTCCACCCGTTGCACCAGAGTTACGTAAACGCGGTCGTTACACACTGGAGTCTGGTCCTATATATAGTCGGTGTCTTCGATCGCTGCACTTTGACACATAGCACTGCTACTTTCGTCAGCTGCTGTCCCCGCTGCAGCTTCTTTAAATAAACTTTTTTTTGTCCCGTATTTATGTCCATCCGATACATCTTCTGAAGACTTGCGGTCCAATAGATTCGTGCTGGCTCCGTGTTTACATGCTTTTACCCCACCAGAGATGTATTTTTACTCGTGTAACTGGATATTGTGTTATGGAGCTTCTTTTATCTCGGCCAAGAATTCTTCTACCCGCTCTCCTTGGATTTAAATCCATCGCCATTCGGATGGCCCGTGACGAATTAACCCACTCTATTCTGGTGGCTGATAAATGTCACTACCAAATTCAATTGTTATCTATAGGTGCCGTGTTAGAAGTGGCATCGGCTGGTTTACTATACAAATGTTTCTTGTAATTTAATACAGTCGAAAGATTTGAGAAAGCTTTTAGAATCATTCCATCGATTCTTTTTCGTACGAATAAAAATATTTCAGGAAAGAAATGTATAAATGTATTGCAAATGACAAATTGGCATTATTAAATATTTTATATCAATGTTGCACGTATATTTATATGCATATATATTTTCATTATTTTTTTTTAAAATATTAATATCCTTTTTTTATTTTTTCAACGAAATATTTGCCATCTTGCCAAGAATTCTTCGACATTATTAAATATTTACACATTCATAAAAAAAACCACAATGTAGATTTCATTCACTCATTCCTTCGCGTTGGCTCAAAAACTACCTGTGACCCTAGAACTCGAACAGTATTATATTTATCGCGGTGTCATAAAGTGATCGGATGTATAATAATGGAATCTGGTAAAGCGGATGTATTTTTTTTTGTTGTAAAAAAGGTTTCTTTTATATACCTCCTTTTAATACATTTTTTTCGTCAAAAACAAAGAAACGTTTCCACTATAAATATATATAAAAAAGTTTAATTTTAGAAGGTCTTTTTATTTCTAAAAATGACTATGATGTAAAATAGGCTATATAGTTTAAAAGCGATCCTAACTTTTTCCACTCCGTGGGCCAGACGTATTGGCCTAAAAGTTTTTTTATCAAACAACTTGAACCAAGTTTTTTTGTATTTAATTTAAAAAAAATATATATTTATATAAATCGGATATCAAATAAAGCCCATAGATGATTATTATTCATTTTCTCAATGAATTTCTCTTTTAATAAATTTAAAAAAAATATATAATAAAATTAAATAACTCATAGATATATAAGTGGACAGAGTGAAAATGGTTAACGATTGTATACCACTTTACTTGGGGTCTCTCAGAGACTCCAAGAATTTCAAGTGAAGATATTGATGAATTCTTCATCAATATTAAAAAAAGATTATTCTATTCGAATTTGGTCGATATTTTGGATTTTTTAACTAATCAATACGACGCGTAAATGATACGCGCACTCGGCGATGTCTCGCCATAGACTGAGCTCTCGCCGCACTTGTCAATCGCACGTTTCACTCGCTCTCGGCACATCGTACCGGATACGAACGAGAAAAATAACTCACGCGTGGCAACAGAAGCGAATATTGTTGTTTTTATATTTTTCGCAATTGGGCAAAATAAAGGTCAATGATTATTTATAATATTCATTTTTTAGACCTTTAGAAAATACAAAAGTTTTGTGATATGTAATAATAATTAATTTCTAATGATTTTGCACAAACAAGCAAATGCTATTACATTAGATAGCGATACTAAATTTAGATTAAATATACTTAACTTAAAATGCATAAAAAACTTAGTTGTAGAATATTAAATCCTTTTAAAACTATTGTTCTGATCGTATGATTATTCATCACAGTGTTCTCCAGAACGTATCCAATCACCCTTTATGATCATAATTAATTATATGTCCTTACAAAAATCAACTGCTCGATGGATAAGTTCAAAGATTTGTACATCAATTCATGTTTTAATTTTTTTTTAATTTTAAACGAACTTTTAGACGTATTTTATAATAATTTTAGCTTTCCCCTGCATCTAGTTGTTCTTTGATCTCTACGAAGCCTTCAAACTATCACAGCTTTTTAATAGTTTATTTCATGTATCTGTCATACATGTCATACATCTTCTAAAGCAGGGGTTCCCAATCTTTTTCGGTTTACGGCTCCCTTAAAACATCAGATTTTTCCGCGGCTCCCTTAATACATTAGATTTTTTTTGTAACTTTTGACCTTCAGACCGTCTTCAGACCGGCTACAGACCGTCTTCAGACCGGCTTCAGACCGTCTTCAGACCGTCTTCAGACCGTCTTCAGACCGTCTTCAGATCGTCTTCAGACCGTCTTCAGACCGTCTTTAGACCGTCTTCAGACCGTCTTCAGACCGTCTTCAGACCGACTTGAGACCGTCTTCAGACTTCAGATCGCCATCAGACCGTCTTCTGACCGTCTTTACGTTGGCAAAAAAATGTTTGATTACTTTTCGGTCCCTCTAATATTTTACATATTATTATTTTTAATACCATATATCGGAGATAACGAATATATTCATATAATACAGGGGTTCCTAATCTTTTTCGGTTTACGGCTCCGAAAAACATCAGATTTTTCCGCGGCTCCCTTAATACATTAGATTTTTTATCAAAATTTTTGACCTTAAGAAATTCGATAACCGTTTTAAAAGCGATTACACATTTAACAGCAAAAAATTTAAAACGGATACTATTTTCTTGGGATAATATAAAATATGTAATTTCAACTGTTTGGGTAATATCCATATTGAGACTGGACAACCACCTTGTCTTGGTTGCAGTGGCTGGTCGTGGTGCAAATGTACCAAATACGATACGCAGTTGAAGTGCACTTAATGGGAAGGTTAGTTTAAAAATAAATTCAAACACGAATTTTACCCCAACAATCTACTGAACATCGATTGACATTATTAAAATTATTAATGGGATGGATGGGTTTGTTGTTCACTACACAACTTCTCAAATCTCGGAATAAAATTGGATATGGCGACCCTCCTTTCTTGTTTAACGTTAATTTTTGAGCGATACTTATTTTTTATTACTGCGACCGCCGAAAAGCCAGCTACGCGCAAATAGGCGTTAGTAAACGGAATTAAGATTCGTAGAGCTTTTACCCCTAAGCAGTGGATATTCTTCTTTTACTGGATATCCAAAAAATCAGAAAGTTCTACTGGCTATCACCCTTGTTTTCAATGTATTATCGCAAGAAAACTCAATAAGAGATTCTTCTTCTAATGCTGCTATTTTTCTGAACCATTTGATTGGCTGCGGTAGATCTTCAAAAAGAGATTTCATTTGCAAGACAAATTAATTTTATTGGCGGTTACAAACAGGAGCAACAAGGGAAAACCATCTTCATTCATTTTTATTTTCCCTGGGGAGCTCCCTGGGGAGCCGCGGCTCACACTTTGGGGACCCCTGTTCTAAAGTATTAATTATTGTATGAAGACTGTATTTTTTTTTTGGGAATTATTCTTGTACTCTGTACTACCTCTGTTGCAGCGAGAGCCTGCACATATTGATCCCATATTACCTCAAAATTAGCAATAGCTCCTTGATCTTTAACCTCTCCTGACAAGAGTTTTACAAATTACGATATTTTAACTGAAATTGTTGTTTTAAGTGTAAGTCAACGAGTTTTGTTGTTAAGTATTTTATTTAAATATTAACATACATTTTTATGATAATTTACCATTGTAAAACATCTCTTGTATAATAATATAAGAAAGGCAATGAACGTTAAAAATATGTTTGGTTACATTTTTTTTTATAAAGGAATTTTCCAACATTCCATCTTCATTAGTAACTACACACCGCAAAATGTTAGTACGTTGTAATGTGTAACGAATACAAATTAGCAAATACTCTCGTAAAAAGAAACAAAAAAAAACATCCTCGAACTTCGTTGTTTTTAGGCTGTAACCGAATTTTGTGAAAATACGTTTATTAAGCCGCATCATTCATGAATGAATTATTAGCTATTGAAATATATTGCATTGATATTTCGGATCGTAGTATTCTGTACCCGGTTGGAAGTGGTCGGCTAATCACCATCTGCGGTTTTTAGAGGAAACCCATGCGGGAAAGAAATGAATGCTGTATTGTATTGCTAAATCTTCTAAATCGGTCGAGCATTTTCCTGTTACCATAATCAGCATAAAAAAGGAAGTACTGTAGATTTCGCCTAATTGGGACGCCGATTTATCGAGATAGCCGGTTATTTGGACAAAATCCCAAGGAACAGAAAACCTATTAAAGGAACTACAATTCATATATTTCGGTTATTGGGACATTATTCTATTTAATTGTAACATTTAACATGGTTTTATTGTTAAATAATTATTTAGTATTATGATTTTTGAGAGAATTATTTTGAATCATGAAAATAATTAGATCGATTGATCTGTGATTCTAACTGCTTTGTACAATTGCAATTCTACAAAAACAACTAATAAGCAATTGTTGAATTCCTCTTAACTTAGTCATGCCGATCTATTTGGAACCCCAAGATTTTTCTCGAATAACTCTTTTAATATAAACCCTACATGTCACAAACTTTTTGTATCTGTCTGAAAAAGTCTAAAGAATAAAATTAAAAATAATCATTGACCTTCATTGTTCTCAATTGCGAAAAAAAAATAAAAACAAGAATATACGCTTCTCTAGCTAGGGGTGCGATATTTTTTCTCGCTCACATCCGGTACGATGTGTCGAATGCGAGTGAAACGTATGCAAAAACACGTGCCGCAAGAATTTAGCAGTCGGTCTACCGGCGGCGTGTCATACTATGGCGGGATATCGCCGAGTGTGCGTTGTCATTTACGCATCATATACATAAGTAGAAAAATCCGACTAAAATATCGACCAAACTTTGAAGCATATTATGAATAACTATTTTTTATTCTTAGAATATTTAATTTAGTTATGATAAATAAGATAATTATGAAGATTTCATAAATATCTATGATATGAAATGCTTTGGGTCTATTTTCCATTATAAATAGATCCCCTTCGGACAACGTGGTTGAAAAATATTCAACTTCTCATCTTTCGCTAGAAAATAATCTAATAAATAATAAAAAAAAAAACATTTGTAAACATATCGGCGCTGGAATGAACAATAAATTGTGTAAAAAGATCCAAACTACGGTTCTAATTCTTAATCTTGGTTTAACCTTTTCTATGACATTCCTGACAATCTGAAACTAAATTCGGCACTGTGTCACATTGCTTTTTAACATTTTTCACTCCGTGTCACTCGCACTTAGCATATCGTACCGGATGCGAACGAGAAAAAAAACGCGCTCGTGGCAACATAAGTGAATATTGTTGTATGTATTTTTTTTTCGCAATTGCGGAGAATAAAGGTCATATTTATTATATTTATTCTTTAGACTTTTTCAGACAAATACAAAAAGTTTGTGATATGTAGGATTTAACAAAACCTTGGGGTCCCCAAATGGACCCCATCGGCACGGCTAGGTTAAAATCAGCGTTCTACGATTTACTAATTAATACCTGTCGGTTATCTGAATGGTTTTATGGATTTACTGTTTGGTTCCATTCACTGATTACATAGCATAATTGCAATGTATACTTCCTAATTTGTGACCATAAAACAATGAGCTGAATAATTAGTCGCTCTAATGGTGTGATGTGTCACCAGGTATGGTCACGTGCATCAGGGTGATATCACCTAGAAAACGAGGCGAAGAGAGAGCTGTGATAGTGTAGCGTGAAGAATGGACCGTATAGTCGGAGACCACTGAAGATACAGAACGAATTAGCTGCAGGTGGTGCAACCACTCGGACGACTTTTGACGGATAATCAATTATTAACACATTAAACAGCGAAAATGAAAACACCGCAGTAGTTTGTTGCCACCTAGCCGCTTAGCGTTGCGTCACTTAACGAATACCTTGTAAATGAAGCGATGCATTTTGGGTATGGCCACGCGGACGTAATGGCGGGGCGTTGTTGTTTGGTTAATCGATACACGTTTCGGAAAGATCGATACCATCGGAAAAGTCGTTTGGATCGTTGGTCGCGACAGCTGCCGTACAAAAATAAAATCTTTTGGGATTAAATACGCTTTTATGTTTTTAAAGTCATTGTCCGAATGAGTTTTGAATGTTAATGCCCCGATCGGCTAGTTCTGGGAATAGTCATGTGAATGAACATTCACGGAAACGTTCAGAATATTAACGCCAGAATTCTCATGTCCCAGTTCTAATACCGAGAAACACTTTCTTTGCGGGGGATTGGGGATAGCACGAGTGTTAATCTTACTCACAAATTCAAAAACAGTTCGATAAACTTTCTATTACCGAGAATTTATTGGTCATTGAAAGTTCATTCAGTATCGATCGGAACGTTGCATAACTGTCAGTGTAATAATAAACGTATCTTAAATATATAATGAATGTACAGTAAACTCCCGATTATCCGTTCTTCATATTCAAAGCACATATCTGAAAAATGTATTTCAGTCATATGTTGCCCGAACGCGTCTGAAACTCACAAAATGAAACCTTTGGTGATTAGAAAAGCTAAAAACCCAAGATCGGTTAAAGCAGTGTTTCCCAATGTGGCTCTTACGGGTGGGTCCTTATGACTGAGGGGATCTGAGGCAAATTAAAAATTAATTTGGAGGTGGTTGGACATAGGGAATTCACAAAAGATTTAACATAAAGTAATATAGTTGTGACGCATGTTCATTATTATGAAAGTTTTTTTAAAATTATTTAATGAAATTATTTGTGTATCACATCCTTCACATTCCCGATTGGGTGTTGGGCTCTTTTGCAAGAAGATCCACAAACTCGGATGAACTTATTCTACTAATACAGGATAAACTCATTGGATTATCCGTAAATCAAGATCGATTTAACCATCAAATATCGTGCCAAATTGCCCAACCCCAATTTTTTCATTTTTCTCGAATAATTGTTTTAGTATAAATCCTAATTGTCTCATTTTTTTGGATATTTGTCTAAAAAATTCTAAAGTTCTATACTATATTTCTATTCTATACTATAAATAATTTTATTTTCCGCAATTGCGCACCCCCGCTTAAGAACCACTGCTCTAAATCGATGCTTTTTACAAAATTCCTTCTCAACCAAAGAGCATTGATCTTTTTTTCGCTCAGCAATGTATTATAGATTTACGAAATATTTAAGTTAACCTTAAAAATATTAGAATTTTGTAAGAAACAGCAATTTACAGGAAACGTTATAGGAGGGTTGAGTGTATAGACCCCCTTCGGCCGACGCAGTTGTTTTCGAACCGCCGTGAAGGATCGGTTATTGCTCTTGTCGTAATAAAAATAATTATATCAATCAAAGAAATAAGAAAATCTCGAAATTTTTTTCGTGAATTTTTATTAAAAGAGCCAAAAATTTTCGAAAAAAATATCATATATAGACTTGAAAAGACTGTTTTTTTTTCTAATGAGCCCGAGACCAATCTATTAATACAGTAGCGGTATACAAACTATAGTATACAAACTATTAATATAGTACTCCCAATAGCGCATGTTCCGATAGCGCGAATTTGAAAATAAATCGCGGAATTCACCCTAATAACGCGAGCGCATTCTATTCACGCATAGCTCGACCGTAAGCTTTATGCCGTTTGGCTGGGTGCGCCTGTGTGTTGATCTCGCTCGCACATATATATGTTCTCATGTGTGCGAGTGCTCGGCACATTTCTCACCATTCACGCCTGATGTAGACAAGGAGCCATGGATATCTATGTGTATGTCGGCGATCGCATGCATGGCAACCTAATATTTTATTCATCATTTTTTTTACATTGTTCTTAGTTTTGGCAGATTTGTATTTTTTTGCAAAATCTCCCTAACCTTAAATTTTGTATGTGCTTCATTATCCCGATAACGCGTTGTTCCAATAACGCGGTCCCAACTTTCGCGCTATCGGGGGTATTACTGTACATGCAAACTAATAGCTTTAGCATAAATAATTTAAAAGCTCAGAGGGACACTTTTTGCATTATCGCCAAAAAAATAACAATTAAAATTATAAACGTCATTTAAAATTATAAACGACGTCCCGTATTCGAAGAGCCAAGAAAAACTGGAGAACGTCCGTCACAGTCATGACATCATGACTGAGACGGAGGTGTCCTCCAGGTGGCAAAGACCCGTCTCGGGGTTATAAGGCCACATAAATAAATAAATAAATAAATAATAATAAATTTCCCACTATTAAGCTAGACATTGATAATCAGTAGTTTACTATATGTATATTTATAATTTAGAAATTTTGAGATTCATGCATATTTTTACGTTTAATATATGCACTTTTCACATTATCAAATATGCAATTTTGGGCAGAGGAAGCTGCTCGGTTCATTCCGGAGACATCTCAAGATTTATATCTTTGATACGTGCAACCGACTTCCTCTGTGCAATAACCGTCAGTTGCATTCAAATAAAGCAGAGGTCGTCGACCATACCGAATGTACATATATGCATGCAAATTAATTAATTTCATTCATCCAACAGCATCCTATACAGTTTTTACTATTTCATTTGGCAATATAACAGCTGTGCGGCAATTAAATCTTCATCCTTGATGGATTTTATGTAAGTCGTAAAATAGTTATGTCGCATGCACGGCATGATGAGAGTATGTAGAATCTATTGGCGAGAACCTTGATCTCCAATATCACATTGCGAACAATAATAAAAAAAAGAAAAAGGCATAAAATAAACATTATTTTGTATGAGCGCTAAAGAAAAACAACGACTTTTACCATTCCTATGTTAGTATACGCGTATTTCTATTAGAAACTCTTGCAAATTATTATTTAAAGCTATTTGGGTATTTTAATACCACGAAGGCGATCGTAAACACTGTGCAATGAACATTTATTGTTATATCTAATTTATTTTATGTTAAACACCGTTATTCTAAGAAAATTTATCATATCTGTATAATAGAGGAAGCGAGGATTGAGGTAAGAGTGCATCATCTACCTAGACCTTTCATGTATACATATATGAAGTGCGGATGATGAAAAAGCATTTCTCAGGTGCTATGTTTGTAGCTGTGTTTTCGACTTGTATTAATATATAAGCTGAATAGAGCATGATATCAGAAAACTTAAACCACGATTATTAAATATTATATCAAGCCGATGATTATCTACCCCTGAAATGTTTTGTAGAACGGAATAAACAGACTTCAACTAGAAAAACGGCGATATTGATACAGACATTTCATAATGGAACTTGGATGGACTAGCTATGATCTTGAAAAACCAAAATACATCACTACTTAGATATGTCTTGTAAAGTTACTACCTTTCTCTGTGCGTTGAAGAATAGAACCATCGAGGTTGCTGACAGAGATCCCTTAATTATCTTGGCGCTTTTGAGTTACAGCTAAAGATCAATAGTTTCGAATCATGGTTTTGCGTAGAAGCTCTTGAATGGGCCGAAGAGGTCTCATCCCTTTAAAGATGACTACAGTCCCAAAAGTAAACTCCGAGAGCTTATATAGTTTAGCATCACTCTCTTATTTAAAATCATGCTTTTCAAGAAACAACTATTTGCTGGTGGTATATGCAGTGTGGATGGAACTGTCTTTGGGAGCTTTATCTCTGCTTAATAAATACATACCGCTCTAGTGAAGAGACTATGTTGGAAGCAAATTTACGTTATAATACCACGTTCTTTAAATTTTCGCGGTTTTTATATATAACTCCAAGTGATTTTGGACTTTTTCAACATTTGTATCTTTTATATCTTAAGTAATACCTAAAATTCTTAATCTAGCTCACTTATTTATCCTGCGTGTGGTCTTCTCAGGACTTCTTATAGAGAATTCAACTTCGATTGTTTCCTTAAACTAATCGTTTTTTAAGCATAACCTCTAAGTTAATCCGACTAATTAGGCATAATACACCTCTGCCGTAACAGTCTGACCATATTTTAGTTACTTATAGAAAATTATTCCGACAAATCAAACAAATACCTAAAGAAATATCTTTAAGCCAAGGGGTAGACACAGGTATTTGATAAAAGTCATTGTTTTTCTCTTCGGATTAGTGTAGATGAAACATTTCTCATCCCCGGTAACAACCTTCTAAGAAACAGATCGGTTTCATATCTGGAAAGTAGAGATAGAAATATGCTTATTCGTTGTTCTAACTAAATCCGTTGGAGAAAGTTCGCGCGACACCCAAATTCTTCCTATTTCTCGTCTATTCTTTTCCGTACCTTGGACAACCAAGCCCTTTTGACAATTCCTTGATTATCTTACACGGATCAGTAACTCAATTAATAAGTTAATGAACTATTTATTATTAAGTTTCATCATCGATTTTACCTTTCACCCGCTTTCAGTAGTAGCTTCATTTGATTTTAATCCTTTTGTCAAATAAACACAGCATAAAATACCAAAAATGTGTTTCTTTAATCTCTGATCGTTTCATTTTTTAATATGGGCCAAAAAAAAATAAAATGCCAAAACAGTAAGGTTACTAAGAGAGCTTTATAATGATACCTTTGAATACCTCTGGAAATACAGTCTGTGACGTGTTACCTTAAAGGTTTCAAAGTGACCGCAAAAAAAATTGACATTTATTTTCGCTTAACTTAGTATTTTGTGTATTTTTGAAAATACATTTTTTGAATCGTCGCAAATGCCTTTCGCGATACTTTACATTTTTAACAATAGCAGTATTTGGCAAACCCACCGGATGTGTAAGCAATAAACTATACATACGAAAAATAAAATAACTTGCACAGAACGTGACTTCGTTAAAACAAATTCCTGCAAGAAGCAAATATTTTCTCAGAATAAAATCTTATTACTGGAAGCCATTGCGGTTTGTGTGTATTATTTGGTGTTTATGCAAATTCATACAGAATTTTCAAAAATAAATAATATTAAATGATTGGGTAGGGCTCGAGTCCCGTCTAAGCGCCGGAGGACCTCATTCAAGTGGTGTGACCTCAGCAGCTTGTTTTACGGTTAATAACTCTTGGGTTCGGTTTGCTGCCGCTGGTTAGGAACAATGGGTTCGGGGTGTGTGTGTATGGGTGACCTGCACGCGTCACTTGAATTGAAAACTTCAGTCTGGTTTTGCATAAAGATTATTCTTATTACCAAGGTCTCGTAAATGCAAACCTCGTTACTCAAACTGTTGACGTTCGCATATTTAATATATATATATTTTTTATTGCGCATACGCGCGTCGAGCAGGTCTCACCCTTATGGGTGAGACCTGCTCGATCAGACTTTTTGCAATTCTATAAATATAACGATTGAATAATAACGAATTCGATCTTATGTTACATAAATCATAAACAACACAGTGCAAGCGCACTTGCGGTAAACAAAACTATTACATAAATATTTTGTAAGCAGTGCTTATCAATCAGCGGACTATTAAATATATTTATGACGGCATATAAATTTCGTATAACCCAAAGTCCATGACAGTGACGGTAGATTGAACCTATGACCCAATCTGTCGCTTTACTACACAATTTATAGGTATCTGCTACTTTCTAAATTTTCATATATTTTATTAAAATATATATATAATTAAATATGCATTGTGTTCGTCACCGCTTACCACATGCATGCAGCATCTTTTATTTTACTTGGCGGTTTTCAGTTGAATGACCCCTTATTGAAGGGTTGAACTCGTGTACCTTGAACTCGGCAGTGACATAAAGATGGAGTGTTTTTTCGGCTCTTTTTTATATTTTGTTAAGGATTTTCCAGAAACAATTAATCCTTAAACGCTGCGTCAAGAAATACAGGATAATTTATTGATGGGAGTCGTGCTTTGAATTCGCTTAAAAATTACTTTAAGTACAACATCCGACATTTAATCGCACATGATTCGGTCAATATTTGTTCTGATCAATGTTTTCATATATATTTCTCAAGATGAGTTTAGCCGTGGAATTCCTACACGTTATGCATACGAATTTTCATTTACGCAAAGTAGCTCAAATTTGCGTTGCGTTTCGAACTATTGTCTAATCTGCTCGAATTTCTTTGATCCAGACGCATTTTCACATGAGCGCCCTCGCCAGACGTCAAAGCAGCGACTTTGACCCTTGCGGAACGAACGAACGCCTTTTCCATGTGAGCGATCCGCGTATTCCGAAACCGGTTAGAACAACTCGCTGCAATATCGCATAAAATTTTTACGACTTTTTCTTTAGTACTTTCGAGCCTTTACTTTATCTCTATACTTAATGGTTAACTTTTCGTATGATGCAAATAAGTGAATATAATATTCTGAGCCGTTGATTTTTGCAAAAAATATATTCGTACCACTGTATATTTTAACACAATCATAATTAATAAACGCATAATTTCTAATGTTAAAGTTTTTAACGTCATGAAACTTTTGATTCTTTTTATATTTTTATTCATAATTTAAAGCCACTTTTGAAAACGTCGTCGTATTACTTGACGTACAGAAAAATGAATAAATATTAATTGTTGACGTTTTATCTAAAGCCTATATTAACACAGTAAATAATGATATTTAATAATAATTAAATATGTACATAAGTCGTTTTATCATTGATGTTTCATTGCGATTAATCAATATTTAATTTATACTAGTTTAACCTAGCCGTGCCGCTATTGGGTTTAATATAAATCCTACATGTCACAAACGTATAAAGAATAATTATTATAAATAATAATAAAAACAGCAATATTCGCTTCTGTTGCCAAAGGCGCCATGTTTTTTCTCACTCGCATTCGTTATGATGTGCCAAGTGCGAGTGAAATGTGTCGCGAGTACTCGGCGGCGTGTCCTCAGGCTGCGGCGGGACATCGCCGTGTGTGTGTTATTAATGCGTTGTATTCTTCTTAGGTCGGCACCCTCATGTCCGAGGATCGTGATCATTCTTGTTCCGAAAATTCTTGATTTTGTCTCCAGGATTCTCTGCATTCTACCTCATCGCAGCTACTACGGTGGAGCCTGTGGCGGTCTTAACTTGGTCGCTCCAGCGTCCTTGTACGTTTCCAAGCGCGACGAGCTTCTCCAGGCTATCGTTTCTTCTGGCGAGATGCCCAAAGTATCGAAGAATCCTTTTGAGACATATGATCGAAAGTCGGTCTTCTTTGTAGTTCCCCATTTCTTTTAGGACAGACACGTTTGTTCGTTTAGCGGTCCATGGTATTCTCAGCAGACGTCGCCAGTACCACATTTCAAAGACGTCGTATAGATTAGTAGAAAAATATCGACCAAGCATATCACGAATAACAATTCTTATTCATAGAATAATTCTTTTTTTTTTAAAAAAGTCAATATATTGATAAAGAATTCATCAATATCATGACTTCAAATGCTTAGGGTTTCTGATAGATCCCGATTTGACGAGGCGGTTGTTTGCTCGCAAAAACGCGTGATCGGAGTAACCGCAGAGTTTTGTAATCACGCGAATATGCGTCAATGGACTGTTTAATGTATATATTGTTTTGGGTGAATTTTAACGGGTTAATTTTTTTTTGTGATTGGAAATATCAAACATCATCCGTGCAAAATGGGATTTAGAGATTTAAAGATACGAATATTTTTTTCCTAATGGTAAATGTATGGATTGAGTTAAATATCAGGTTTTCGACCACCACCTCGTCAAGTTCTCATTTTTGACATGTTCTTTATAATCATTAGTATTCCCGTTTGTATGTTATCTACTCCGCGTATGGTAATGTGCCTATAGCTGTACACTATTTTGAGATCATCCTTATGATTATACGATTTTGGAGCTCATATAATTATTATATGCCGATTTTTTCTTTTTATTAATGTTTGTCAGGTATTTGCTTGTCAGGTGTTTGCATTTACAAGTTCTTTATCGCAACACGGAGTGTTCTTTCGCGACGTGTATAGCATTTGATTATAAAAAATAAATAACTATCCTAGGTGTATTCTAGACGTGTAAACAATTGCAAAAAAGTTCATTGTCAACAGTCGCTGCACCGAGTGAATAGTGCTTGTGAACCCAAGGAGTGTAGGGTTACGGATGCGTCGCAGACGGCGACGGAAGTTGCGTCACATTCAGAGGTCACTTTTGTGCGAACGCCCGATTGTGCCGGTGATGGCAATCATTATTTTGCCTCTTTTATGCCAACGAAGGATTCGATTGTTTAGCCGACGCAGAGGTGTCAATTGTCATTTGATACTCCAATCGATAGCGCCGTTAGGGACCATTGTGATATTGCGCGATTGTTCTCAGGTTAAAATTTTTGTAAAATCTCATACAGTCAGGAGCACGCTTATACAATCGCGATTTTTTTATAGAATGCTAGAGCGCATCTATCTAAATATTTGAAAAAAATATTCGACTATCTTTATGCATTTTATTGTGCGTAGTTCCGGTCCCACGCTTTTTGTTATTATTTTTTCGATGTCGAATCAAACACGACGTTGTTCGAGAAGCTGATCCGATTTGTGGTTCGATAGCTTTAAATTACACGCGTTAATGACACTGATGACATATCTCATTCTTTTGTGGCTCGTTTCTTAATCTCCATTTGCTATATTGGGTGCATGAGGAGGTCGAATTATTTAGAGCTGCTTGTCAAGTCTTGAATGAAATTTAATTATTGAGATATTTAAATTAGGACCCACACAAAATTTTCCAAGAATCGTTAAGTATGTTTGTCTTGTCCGATTAAAAATAAAATAATAAAAATCTAATTAATATATTGAATCAAAAAAACATCAATATGACGCGTAAATGACATGCACACTCGGCGATGTGCCGCCGCAGACAGGACACGCCTCCAAACGATCTCTCGCCGCATGTGTCAATCGCACTTGGCACATCGTACCGTATGTGAACGAGAAAGAACATCGTTTTATTTTCTTTCGCAATTGCGGACAATAAACTCAATGATTATTCATAGTATTTATTCTTTAAACCTTTGTAAACAAATACAAGTTTATGAGATGTAGGATTTATATTAAAAGAGTTATACGAGTAAAATCGAAAACTTGGGGTTCCAAATATACCCCATCGGCACGGCTAAGTTCAATATATTTTAATTCTTGTTCAGTATTAGGATGGTTGATCACCAGGGAGCAATGCGCCTTAAATAATCTGACTTTACACTTGCAATCTGATGAATATATGATTTATGTTCTATGTTTACAAAGTTGTGGGAAGTATAAATCAATATATTTGTAAACTTATTTAATATAGAATTAACACAGGTCGAGATCGCATTCGATCACAAGCTTTTTTTATATTTTTGATTGATCACATGTCATCCGCAAATCCACTATTTTTATATCCGAATTGGATTGAAGATAACTTCAATTTCGCCATCTAAAAATAACACCTCATCTCAATAGAACCTTCTATTGATTTAATTCAGATGAATATAGTATTTTTAAACGCAGATGTTACCTATCTACAACATTACAAAAAAAACGCGACATTTGTAATTTGTGTTCTTACTTTAAAAACCGTCTTATTTTGAAAAAGAAAAACGTTGCATTTTAGAAAATCGTTTATTTGTCATTACTCTCACGTGTTGTTGAATTTCTAATTATTAGGAAATCTGTTATCGACTTGTTTTTTGTTTCACAAGTTGTTTATATACTACTCGATATCCGGCCATACAAATCTGCAGGTCCCTTTGTAATTTTAAAGCTCGTTCTAGGTCGAGAACATAAGTGAGAAAATGCTGTTCCGCACTCTTAGCAAATCGCAAGCTCAGCATTTTGTTTACTTTATTACACATTGGTCATTGACTGTTGTGACATAAAAATATGTCCTTTTGCGTCAATAAACACCGGGACGTAACACCATGCGAAATTAAAAAAAAATATAATATATTTCTGAAAATCGTGTTATTTCAAATATATTATGTTAAAATATAGTATTTGTTCCTTTTAGTGGACCGTGTAAAAAAGAGTCTATTGTACTATTGTATTTCATTTCTGTTTAGATTTGGCCCAAATAACTGGCGTTCCAATTAAGTGGAATCAATTGCAGTTATTTATTAAAAATTAAAAACATGGTTTTAATATTATTTAACCTAGCCGTGCTATGTTTTTGATTTTACTCTAATAACTCTTTTAATATGAATCTTACATGTCATAAACTTTTTGTATTTGTCTGAAAAAGTCTAAAGAATACTTATTATAAATAATCTTCGACCTTTATTGTTTGTAATTGCGAAAAAACAACAATATTCGCTTCTGTTGCCATGGGCGCGATGTTTTTTCTCCCTCGCATCCGATACGATGTGCCAAGTGCGAGTGAAACGTACGAGTGATATTGATTAGTTAAAAAAAATATTGATAATATTATGAAGCATATCTAACTATTTTGATATATTTATATATTTAAAAAAAGTGTTAAGATTTTGATGAAGAATTCATCAATAACTTGACTTGAAATGCTTGGAGTCACTGAGAGACCCTCTTTGCGGTTGTTTTCGAGCCGCCGTGGCGGATCGATTAAGCGAAATTAACTGTAGTTATTTATTAAAAATCAAAAACATAGTTTTAATATTATTTAAGGTCAAACTAGAGTACGCAGAGGGAAAAAACGATGTTAAAAATTTCCTATTCGTACTGTTGGCACCATTTTTCATATTCCATATGAATTCTTACATAAAGTTTGCAGTTATAAGCTTTAGTTCGTTCGTATGAATAAAAAGGTCTGTAAAAATCATTGCGCTGAGGAAAGTTGCTGAATAATTCATACTCCACAAATTACCTAAATATTTTCTCGGGCCACCGGATATCATTGAGCATCAGCTATAGATTTCTTTCTATAAAAATTATGACATATGAGGAAAATTCTGGCTTCTACAGGGGTCGAGCAGCTATTATAACAATAAACTTATAATATTAAACTACACTATATTTGTGACATTGACTCATTTAATTATGTAAATCCTACTCAAGCACATAATATCTTCTGATGGATGATGCGATAAAAAGGCACGAGTTGACGTCCAATAGCTTCCAAATACAATTTCATAACTTCCACATTTTTTCCTAGCATATAGATGCGCGTCATAGGTTCGCCATCACTGTCCTATATCACGGTTAATTGAGATGATTTTCAATAAATGTATTATACATATTTTTTATCTGGTGTTTTTATGTACACCAATCTAAACTACGTCTTTATTGTTATGTTACGGTTTAGATATAATCACTTAACAACATCGTTACACTTTACGTGCGGGTCTGTCTACGAGAGCGGATGGGGTACTTATCGCGAAACCGGTGGACCATGAAGGGTACAAGGGTACCAACACAACAATGCCTAATTTCGATAAGCACACAGTCCTCTTACCGATTTCATTTTCTCGAAAGGTCGCCTCGAGTGCATCCTCTGAATGCAAGCGACGGGAGAGCAGGGCGTTGCCTTCGGCGGAAGGAGACATGCTAGATGTGTACGTACGCTTGCCAAAATTGAATGTCGAACGTCGTTCCCATGTGTTCGTTACAGGATGCCGGTGACGGGCGTGGACTGAATTAAAATTGTTCGATTCAGGTGACGAAAGGATGATTGTCGAATTTCGTATGTGCGAGGTATAATGAGCTTGTATCCGGTAGCGAAAACGACTCACATAACGTCGCATTGTCTGGTGATCAATCCTTCTATACGCCTACCTCCGTGTCGCAGTACCTTTTTAAATGGTTTTTAGTATCGTATTGATAAAATATGTGCTTCCTACCAATTTAATTCCCACGTAACGTGTAATAAACTCGATACATTTAGCCCGTATTTAAAAATCCGATTAAACGATAACATTACACGAACAAATGTATGTTATTTTTTTTTCTATGATAAACTAATCTAATCCTGCGGTCCGGATAAACTTATTGTCAGTCTGTTTTTCATAAAACCGCATATAAATTTGTACTCAAAACGGATGTGGATATTGCGAAATATCAAACTTTGATAATTTCTTTTCTGTTCCACGGCCCACTTTAGTATGTGGGCATCTCTGCCCACCTTTCGGGAATCTCTTAAGGTGTTTGAGAATTAGGTGGATATGGTGCCATTACCAAATATCAAATTGCACGTGTATTGTCGTGGTGTACCGGTGGGTGTACATAGAGAAAGTTGCCGGTTGCTCGTTGTTCATATTCTAGCTAACATCTGATTGTCTGTTTATTAGGAAAGGATCGGGACTTCGTAGGCGATATCTAGAATGAAAGTTGGCTCGCTTTCAATACAACGATATCTAATTAGACCTTATTAGTAGCACAGTGTATATACAGTGGTGTTGAACATGTTTATAACACGATATAAAAGATTAGAATTGAGTTATTAGCATTAGACTAATTTACATGAATGTATAAAAATGAATAATTAGCTTTTTGCTCACTTTTCGTCTTTTATTATGATTAGAGATTGTATTTTTGTTTATATTAATACTGAAATAATAGTAGATTACCTTTTTTACTACGTTCTATTTTTTATAAATGGTTTACAAACAATACAGATGAAAGAGAATACAGTTAAAAATAATATTTAAATATTATAAATTTATAATTTAGTCAAATCTATGAGTTGACATTTTTTTTTACAAATTTATTAAAAGAGATATTCATTGGCAAAATGAACAAGAAGCATCTATTTGGTTTGCTCTGATATCCCATTAAAAAAACATTTTTTTAAAATTGAATAACAAAAACTTGGTTCAAGTTGTTTGCTGAAAAATCTTTTTGGCCAATACATCTGGTCCACGGAGTGGAAAATGTTAAAAAGCAATTAGATACAGTGTCGAGGTTGGTTTTAGTTTGTCCAGTGGCTTCGTTGACAGTTATCTCTCTTGTCCGGAAAAGTTCATTAGCTATTAACTGGTTCTATTTAATAATTAATCTTTGGATTAAGTCTCTGAACAATAGAGTGTTGTAATTGTTTTCATAAGGTCAAGTTTACTTCAAGCTGTATGTCTATTTCCATAGTTATATTTTTTAAGCCTCAATATTTAATTGATGAAACTGTCATTTCAGTGTAGTTTTGGATAATGTTATTATTTCAGACTAAAAAAAATCTTGTGATTCTCATTTTTCGAAAAACAAGATTCTCATAATTTTAAATTAAATATCATTCTCATGAAAAGTTAAAATTATACAGAATTTCTTGAAAATTCAATCATAATATCTAAAACCTATTGATCTGCACATTTCAATACTTAATTGGAAAAGTAACCTATTTTCCATCCATTGAAAATATTATGTTTTGAAAATTTTCGACCTATAAACTATTCTCAATATTAGTTCGGATTACAAAGTCATAAATATTAATAAACGCTTTGATATAAATTTTAGAAACATATACTTTCTTATATTCACTGACCGGACCGGATTTTTGTAGTTATAGTTTTAGTACACATGTCTCTGACGTATCTTGACATTGGTAGTCATATTGCATATTACATTATTGTATTGTATTGGTAAGCCATATTACATTATTGTTTTCTAAAAGGTGTAAAAATATTAAATTATTTTTTGGCTGAGAACTACTACTCTACCTTGCGATTTCTTTTTAATTCTAAAGATCGAAAAACCATAAAAGGTCGACGTTTTTTTAAAATTGAGATGAAAAAGACAGAATTCCTGAAAGAGCGTTAACTTTTCCATTCTGTTCATTTTTAATCAAATCTATGAGTTGCTCTCATTATATATTTGAACAAGAAACAGCTATAGGGTTTGATTTAATATCCGATTAAAAAATCACTTTTTAAAAATTAAATAAAAATAAATTTAAGTTGTTTGCTAAAATATCCTTTTGTACTTGGACCGTACCGTACTGTAAATTGGGAACCTTGTATAATAGTTTTTTAAAATGAAATATAAATGAATGGTTAGAATTATTTGACTGTATACTACAAAAAAAAATTTAAAAAAATTCGGGACCACTGCAGATGGACTTTTGTTTTGCATTATCATCGTATTCAATAAATTCTCCACGGTCAACTATCGAATTTGAACAATTACTGTAAGACCTAAATGACACGGCGGAGGGAGATAAGGACCATGTAAGTTAATTTTTGCATCAGCAACAATGCGGTCGTATTAGACAAAATATAAAATAAATCAGTGATACGCAATTAATTTTCCATTGCTTGGATGGATTATAATCGCAGGCGCTGTTTGAGGTATATTTAAGATTTATATTATTTAATAGTACCCAATCTTTCGGTCAATCTCCCATAGTGTTGTTTTTATTATACAATATCATCGGAATATAATTTCATTGAGTGGTGTTTAAAGCCATTGTGGCCGTGTGGGTTTCCATCCGGTTGCTGCAAACACAATCACCGCCAACAAATCGCAAGTTCACGTCTCGTCTCTCACGCTCGATCACCTTTCACGAGCGATCCGGCGCTGTAATTAGGTTGTCTGGCAGGCTGGCGGGGCGGCGGTGGCAAGTGGTGAGTGGTGAGAGACGGGTGACCCATATCCGGGCACCACGTGCCCGCAGATGTGGGTCAGCGGCGTCGCTTGTTTATGTGCGAGAGCGACTTGTGCAACTGGTGGGGTCCACTGCAGCTGCCCACGTGGACCCCGGGGACGCTGCGTCTCGACGACTCGAGAACCGGACCGAGACACGATATATAGATAATTTTATTCGACTTTCTGCACACACGTATCATTCGTCGATACAGTGGAATATCAACCTTCTCTACTTCGTGGCCCATCAACTTAAACCAAGTTTTTTTTATTATTTTTAAATCGTTTAAAAATGTTGAGCCGCATGTAAGAAACTTATGATAACACAAAAACTGAATGATGAATTCAAATTATCTCTTTATTAACAAAATAAATCTAGAATAGAAAATACATAAATAAAACAACCTTAAATAAAAAAACCGGCGAAAGATATACACCAATACCTCGATTTACGCGGTACCCATTTTACGCGGTCAGAAAAAACAATATTTTTTTTAAGAAATCAAACATATTTTGTGGCAAGTGTCACTAAATGCATATATTGCATCAGATTACTTCCACTTCAACGACCAGATCGCCTGTAACCCCTCCATTGCGCGTGCAGTACGTCAAAATATTGTTGCGGTGCCTTTGCATCTCTTTGCAAAAACTTGCAAACTGAATGAATTCAATGTTCGTACAATTAAAAAAAAACGAAATAACTGTTAGAAGAAGTGTCACCTCCGGATCCCTGATCAGTTCTAAATATACCTCATACGTTAGAGATGTTATAACATTTAAATGTCGATTTATTAAATCTATTTCTTAATAAAATTGTTTTTTTTTGCCTCGTTTACGCGGTGGTTTTCTTGGAACCTATCCTTACTTTATGAACTCGAAGTCTCGATTTACGCGGATTTTATTTTCTGAACCCATCTATCATTTTTGTATGAACTCAAGTCTCGATTTACACGGTTGTTTCTTGAACGTATTCATTCAAATTGAGGAAGAACTCTATGATGTGCCAGTGCCAGATACAGGCGAATGGCGAACCTCCCTTTTTATTTTAGTGCATTTAGTACCCGCCTTTACGTTTTTATTTCCCGCAATTTACGTTTGAAATATTTAAAATTCGAATAATTTTTTAACATTTAAATAAATGCACGACGTTTTTAAATGTTAAAAAAGAAAATTAGGAAACAGAATGGTCCATTAATTCGAATTAAGACCCTGTACATTGTGTCTCGATTAAGGTTCTTATTGTAGCTTCATTTATGCTATATAATCTAGCAACATCTATTACTCTTTCTCCATTTTCAAGTCACGAATGAACGCCGAATGGAGGGAAGAGACATACCTACAGTGGAATGCACTCCTACAGTGGAATGCACATCTACAGTGGAATGCACACCTACAGTGGAATGCATACCTACAGTGGAATGCACACCTACAGTGGAATGCACACCTACAGTTGAATGCACACCTACAGTAGAATGCATACCTACAGTGGAATGCGCACGAACAAATAAAATTATTAAGTTCCGTGTAAATCGAGGGATAGGTGTACACATATTTATATTCAGCACAAAATCGTTTTAAAACCTTTCCGCGAGATAGCGATCGTACTTCACTATGATACAGTAAAACTCCGTGCACTGAATACATTCTGTGCACAAAATACTAAATAATCTTGTTTCTAGTTTATTCTTATTTGTCATTATTTTTTTCTTTTATATTCTTATTTATTCTCATTTTATTATTATTTATTTTGATTTTATTGTTATTTATTCTGATTTTTTTCTTTTTTATTCTTATTTATTCTCTTTTTATTATTATTTTTTCTTATTTATCCTTATTTTTTCTTATTTGTTCTTATTTTATTATTATTTATTCTTATTTATCCTTATTTTCCATTCTTCTTTCTAGTAATATTAACCTAGCCATTTGGGATCCCAGGTACATTTCACTAACTTTGTCCTCAATTGCGAACAAAAATAAAAACAACAATATTCGCTTCTGTGGCCACGGGCGCGATGTTTTTTCTAGCTCGCGTCAAGTACAACGTGCCGAGTGCGAGTGAAACCATGCAATTGTCAAATGCGACGAGAATTCAGTCGACGACATGTTCTCAGTCTGCGGTCGGACGTGGCCGGTTGTGCATGTCATTTACGTGTCATATTGATTAGTTTAAAAATCCAAAATAACGACCAAATCGTGAAGCACATCATAAATAACTATTTTTATTCTTAGAATAATCCATTTTTTTTTAAAAAAATGATAAGATATTGATGAAGAATTCATTAATATCTTGTGGGTCTGTATTTCATTAGAAATAGACCCCCTTCGGACGACTCGGTTGTTTTCGAGCCGCTGGGACGGATCGATTATATGCCATTTGCATAAAAAGCTTTTGATTTGAACGAAAAATGAGATATTGAAACCAAATTTACACTTCTTCGATAATCTTTTTTTTTTGAAATAAAGTGTTCCATTGATTTAAATAAATGGTGAATCAGATGGATGAATATTTACATTCATTTGTATTCCATTAATTTATCCCTAGAAGTTTTAGCTGTATGAGGTCTCGCATTAAAAAATATGTTTTCTCCTTTGAATACTAGCTCTTTATCGTTCCAGCTTATCATAATTGAGCTGCGTCGTTATTGTCTGGCCGTATTTAAAAAAAATATTAAAAAATAATTCCTTTACAATCCCACCATACAGACAAAAGTACCTTTTTTATAATTTGGCATTGCCAGGGTTACTTGCCTTTTAGAAAGTCGCTGTTTTTTGCGACATATGTTCGAGTACATAAGCCACTACTCATCCACTATCACAAGATGTCGAAGCAATGTTATATTTTCCTCTAATTTTATTAATTCTTAACACATCCTTACAGATTTTCTCTTATTGCTTAAATGACGCTGTATCCCCACACTTTGATTATGAATCTTTTCAATTTTTTTAAATGTTCTTGCACTCTAGAACGAAAGTATCAGACTGTATTTGCTGTTTGTGGAATAGATTTGGTCGAATTTGCTTCAAATTAAATTCGTAATATCTCATTTTTCATTTATACTACCCTCTCACTCTAAAGATTATTTTTTAAGTCAAAGTTTCCACTTCAAAATTGTTTGAAACATCTCTGACACTGCTGAATAGTCAATATGTCCCCGCAAATATCACAGTTGCATTAGTTCTTTGATAAAATTCGTAAAAATGCTTATCCTGCGCAAATCTTTATTATTTTTTTGCAATTGTGCCGATTTTTGAAACACAACTAACAATTGAAAAGTGCGATATCAAAAAACGATATTTTCGAGTGGTACCCCTAATATTTTTTAAAATGAATTAATATCAAAAATATCTATATGTTTATATATATTATTTCAGTTGTATAAGGGACTTGATATAATAACTGCCAAAGCAACTGTCGAAGAGAGATCAATGGCACCTCATCACATCGTAGACATACTACAACCTCATCAAACCTATACTGTCCTCGATTTTCGTAACAACGCCATACGAATTGTAAGTATTTTTTTCTATTGATTTATAAATATTTGATGTAATAATTAATTTTAATATTTAAACGACAGATCGACGATTTATTCGCAAAAGAAAAAATGCCAATCGTCGTCGGAGGTACTATTTATTACATAGAATCAATATTGTGGAAGATATTGATCGAAGATATCGAAATAACGAATAGTTCATTGTTAATATCTGAAAGAGACGATTTTCCCAACAAAAAGCGGAAAATCTTGCCTCATAACGATGATTCGGAATCTCACAGTGGAACAAAAGGTGCAGTCGAATCGGAGTTAGAAGATTTCAGCGATCAGACAAAGTTATCAAACGAAGAGTTGCATTCGTGGCTGAAGAAGCTGGATCCGGACATGGCCGAGAGATTGCATCCAAACAATCGCCGTAAAGTTTTAAGGTAGGATTTAATATATTTTTAGATAATCGATTATCGGTTCGGATTAAACTTATCAGATTTATTATTATTTCCTAATTAGTATAGTAATAAATCACAATATTATCTCACATTGCCTTGATATATATTTTAGTACGAATATTATCTTAATCTTTTTTCGTATTAGTCATATAATAATTGACGTACAAGGTTTGATAAAAAAAAATATGAAGAATTTATAATTTCCCGAACCAAAATCGCATATGCATTTTTATGTTGCTATGGCGCATTTATGTAGTGCTAAAATTGTCATGATATACTATCGATGTGTTATCATGATCTTGGACATGCTTTGGGTTTTACCTCATTATCTTCAATCCATTCTTTCGGTTAGGTCATACCCATGTGCGAATATTATCTGAAATCCTATGTTTATCGTCTTTTGTTATTATAATATTTATTTAAATATATGTACATATTTTTAATCGCTGTGCAGACAAGGATAATGTCCCTTAAATGAATATTTGATGCTGAGTGTTTTTAAATGTTTTTGACACGATCGCTCAGGACTTCATCAGATTACGATTTAATTTCAATTCTCACAAACACTTGTGTGTTAATATTTAAATTTTGTACACAGTGTTGCATGAATGAATGACAGAATCAGGCTCTCGATCTAAGAAGGGGTTGCCCGCGTTATTGAGTTATGATGTTTTTTTCAGATAAAAAAAAACTGATTAATTTATTTTCTGTGTGACGCGCTCCAGCGATTTCACTTATGTAATTTAGAGGACTTGCGTAATAGCACGAATAAACGTATTTCGGTATGTATCGAATCGAGAATGACAAGTTTGAGATTAGAGCCAAGAAGCTAGTGATTGATCGGTGCGATTATGGTCGAATTCGTGAAAATCGAAAAATCACCTGAGGGATTTGTTATATTAATATTTATTTCTTAGATGAAATGAAAGTGTTCAAATATTAAATTTTATTTGAATGTATTAATTTTGATTACATCCTTGATTGCCTTTTATAGAGAATTTTAAACAGCGTCTATTTTCTTCATTACGTATTTTTATTGCTGTTTTTTATTTTATTTTGGGCTAGTATGAAATAAATGTTTGGTTATTAAAAAGTTGGTTGGATTAACGGATGATTCTGGGGAGGGTGGAGGGTGTAACAGAGGTTGACATTTTATTTTAATTTAATTCGTAGGTAGAGAGGGATTTACGATTGATATTTTAAAAAAGCGGAATGTTCACACGTTATTAATATTTAAAATTTATTATAATTATTTAAATACTTTTATATATTGACTATATTTTAATGGTACCTTCTGTGGCCTTGTGCCATTTTATTAGAGTTTTTGGGGTAAGTCCCGCGATAGTTGGCAATTTAAAATAAACGCATTTCGTAAAATAATATACAATTTGTACATGCAATTATATGCACGTGGAAGATATCACCGGTAGCTTAAAGGAAAAAAAAAACATAAATCCACTCCATGGTGAATATAATCGCGATGTGTTCACAAAGTAGGTTGTCGGGTTTATCATTATATTTGATACGCGCAAATTGTATATTATATTATATGTTCGATAAAACGGTTAAATTCCAAGGTCGCCTATAATAAAGTTATTACATATAATTCAATGAGAGCAACGTGTTATAGTTTAGAGATAACTCTGTTGCTAACCGAGCTCATATCTCAAAACCGAGGGTCACACCAATAGTCGAATCATTTTCGATCCAGTGACCCTCGAATACTGTAGCATTATACTACTATCTATTTTTCATCGTTGAATTGCGTAAAAAAACTGCCAAATCATAGCCATGATACATTTTTTGATAAGTTTCGTAATCACACACTCGTGTCATATCGCAGAGCTCCCTTCAACCAAGACGTTTAGAGGCGCAAACTGTGAATTTTGCAATAAGAAAAAAATATCTGCAATTATAAAATAAGCACAGTGGACATAAAAAAAACTGGGGCATAGATTATCCCATTTCTGAGATATTTTTTTGCATTCTTATTGGTTTTACACGAGGTTTTCAAAATTGTCCTGGTAAATGTTAGAAAACTATATCTGTATTTATAATAATGATAAATTTAAACTAATATGATCGTTATATAAAAAATGGCTTGTTGAATATTCGTCAATGGATATTGGAGTGGTGATAGAAAACAAAATGTTCCATTATTGGAACACCGGACAAAAATGTGTTATTGATTCAAATTTTGCACAAGAATATGATAGACGTAAACAAATATTAATGGATAGAGAGAAATAACACAATATCACAGGATAAAAAAACAATGGTATAAATATAACAGAGAACATTCTTGGTTACGGAAAAAAATTAAAAACGAATGGTACGATAAGGAACGTCGAATAGCAGAAGAATTACGCAATGCATGAGTAGCGATACTAGGATAAACTTCGCAGTGCTTTAAATTTAAATATAAATGTCGGATCAGAAGGGGACGCAATTCATTCTCTCCAATTTAACATACTTTTCCCTCTGTGGTGGTCTGCAGAAGGCGATAGTTTGGTCCTCGAATGAAGTGTCCAAAGTATTAAATTTTACGGTTTTTTACGGTGTCCAAAAGCTTCCGCTCTTTGTGATTAAGTTAATAACTTGAAATTTCAACATTCTACGGTTCAACACCACATCAAGCGACTAATCTGATGGCAGGAAACTGTTCGAAACAAATTCATATATCTCAGTTTTTCCTGTAAGCATCGATGATGAGCTTCTGCCTTCAACTCAACTCAACTCAACTCAGTTAAATACCTGGGAATGTGTTTAGATCGCCGTATAAACTTTAAAAAACATATAATGAATAAGAGAAAGTGATCAGGGAAATCTACACTGGACTCATCGGACCGTACCCATAATTATCCCTAAATTATAAACTGCTTTTCTATAAATCCATATTACGTCCGATCTGGACATACGGTATTCAAATCTGAGTAACAGAAAAATCCTCCAATATAAAAGTAATAGATCGCTTCTGAAACCACCTAAACAAATATTTTCCCTTTACATTGCGTCTTTATTTTTTCCGGGGAACCCTGATGAGGTTTGAAACTCTAATTAAAGTAAAATTTCCTTGGATGCATGTAAAAATTTTCTTTATTATAAAAATATTATTATTAATGTTTTCATTTATTTTGATGATGAATGAATAATTTAATAATAACCGCAAGAAATATAGATGTTAGAAGCAGCGACTTAAATGGTTGACTTTATTATCTTCTATAATTACAACTGATAAAGTAATGAAAACAATATCTTTTATATATGAAACTGCATTATCTTATCTACGATTTTGCATTTATACTTTGCATTTTCATGAAAACTATTTATGGCACTAAAACGCTTGAATTTTCCCACTGTGCGACGACTCGTGGTGACGGAATGACGACAAGCTAGTCGATCTAATCGAAGGTGCTCATATCGTCAGATTTGTTAAAGGGCAGATGCTGGGCTGACTTGATCAAGCACATAGGCTTCCTCTGGATAGAGCCTAGTGTCCTCACCGAATGGAAACCACTCTACAGGAGACCCAGAGTTGAAGGTGAGAGATTGGAAGACCAAAGCCATAAATAGGACTAACATAAAAATAATCATCATTAAGATCTAAACCCTCAAGAGGTTTATAGCGCTAAGAAATCAATCGAGTTCCGTATTTTTTTCACTACAGGATCAATAAATGTATAACTTGCGGAGTTGCGCCGAAGCATGCACACAATTTTCCTTGTGTCGATAATTTCGCCATAAAAATTATATTGCGCACATAAACACTGGAGCTATCAGCACGTAACAAATGTAAATTTATCTAAATTGAAAATTTTACATGAACGCGAATCGCTCGACTACGATAGCCCTTTATCGGCCGCCGGTGTGCACTAACCAGTCATAGTAAATTATTAGTTTTGACCCAAAAATCGGTTTCATTGCCCGCGGCGCGATTTGCGCGGGAAAGCCGCGCGCAAAACACATTCATAAATAATTGCGATAAAATTGCGAAATAGAAAATTGCAGTACGCAACGTCTACGTATGATAAGTTTGGAATTATAAACGCTCATATATGCCATTATGTTGCGTACATTTAACGATATGAGAATATTACATTTGGTATATTAGGATAAAAATCTCTTATTTACTGTAATAATATTATATAGGAATTATTTTTTATTTAACTTGAAAATTATCTCGAAAAGAAATCGTTCACTTTTCCTTACATTATTTATTTTGATAATAATGATTAGAGTACTCATTTTATGTTAAATTCGTGCCCAAACCCATAGTTTAATAGCACACCACATGGGGAAAATTGGTTTCACCACGTTCGTGACTATTTTGTGTGAATTGATTGTTTTTTATTGTCAATGATTTTTTTAAGGATTAAAAACTATATAAATACCCGAAAGTGAAATAATATTTGAATACTTTCTAAATTATTCCAAATTTTTTTTAACTCTTTTTTTTCAATTTAAAATGCTAAAAAATGGATTATTCTAAGAATAAAAATAATTATTCATGATATGCTTCATATTTTGGTTTTGGAGTTTTTGTGGCACATGCCACTAGCACGGTTTCACTCGTACTTGCACATCGTATCGGATGCAAGCGAGAAAAAACATCGCCCCGTGCCAACAGAAGCGAATATTTTTGTTTTTTATTTTTATTTTCTTAATTGCAGACAATAATTATTTATATTTATTCTTTAGACATTTTTTAGACAAATACATAAAGTTTGTGACATGTAGGATTTATATTAAAAGAGTTATTCTAGAAAAATTAAAACCTAGGAGTCCCAAATATACCCCATCGGCACGGTTAGGCTAGACTGGGCGAATCGCGGGCAAACATTCACCGAAATTTGGTGAAATGTCGTTTTTGCAAAAAAAATCATAACTCTTTTATTAATCAAGATACTGAGCCGAAAATTGAATTACTTCAGCTTCAACATTTACTGGATATTTAATGTAAAAGAAAAATTAAATCACGGATCAACAAACTTTTTGGAAACGAGGTGAATTGAATTTTTTATAAAGCATGGTCTGAATTTTAAATATTTATATAGACAGACACACTAGTCTTTTATATCTCAGCTGATCAAACGCGCAGTATCGGCTAGCGTGTGATATGCGCGCCCCGGACACACACAAAAACTTACAAAAAAATACCACACCACTTGAGGAAAAATTCGGACATACACAAAAACGCTTTTGACATGGAATGTACTAGCCCCATAGGCAATGAGTATACAGTAATACCCCCAATAACGCGAATTTCAAAATAAATCGCGGCAGTCCCTCTAATAACGCGAGCGCATTTCTATGCATAGCTCGACCGTAAACCGTTTGGCTGGGTGCGCCTGTGTGTTCGCACATATATATGTTGTCATGTGTGCAGTGTTCGGCACATTTCTCACCATTCACGCCTGATGTAGACAATAAGCCACGGATGCCTATGTGGATGTCGGCGATCGCTTGCATGGCAACCGAATATTTCATTCATCTGAGATTCTTCATTTTTTCTTACATTGTTCTTAGTTATCGCAGATTTGTATTTTTTTGCGAAATACCCGTAACCCTAATTTATGTATGTGCTTCATTATTCCGATAACGCGGTCCCAACTTTCGCGTTATCGGGGGTATTGCTGTATATACTGATTATATTTTTAGATAAAATCTCTCAATTAATATCAATCTGGGGGTTTCAATTGAATCTTTATTAATTCTCAAGTTTTCCAATTTGCAAGAATAATTATCTTAATATTATTTGATTGATATAAAATCCACAAGACATCTTATCCTAAGTGTATAAAACGATAAACATTTGGCAGTTCTTAACTTTCATTGGGCTGCGTTAGGGTCGATTACGAACTAGGGTCTAATGAAGGCTAAGGACTCTGCAAATATTCAGCCGATTTGAAAGGCCCAGCTCGAATTAGCACCGCGGTCGCACAATTAGCAAACTAACACTTGGGTGGCCATTGCGCCACGATCACGCTCATTTAAAAATCCGGAAAAATTTGGCAGTTTTTAACTTTTTTTTTGTTTTAATCTGAATCGTCGACCGCTCCGATCATGCGAATGGTACATGATCGGCCAGGGACAAATATTTCTCACAGATTTTACCGCAATCCTGACCTTTGATGTGTCAAACCAATGACACAACGCTGAAGAATTAAAATATTTGCTTACGTAAAAATAAATGAACAAAAGTATAAACTTTTGCGAATTATGGTTGTAATATTTCATTGTTCATCGTAACATTTCATTGATCCATTGTGACATTCTGTGCATATCAATGATATTTGTTTGAGATTTGAGAAAACGAGTGGGTGATTGGGGCGAGGTATATAAAAAAATCCATAATAATATAGAAGTACTTTTTTTTATAAATAACTTATATGTTTATTATAAAATGGAATATTATGCAACTGTGCCGCTATCTATTACATTTAGTCATTATCTATTATGACAAAATTAGGTTTCGATAATGAATAATAATCACTTTAAGAATTATAATTGCACGTTTATGCTCAAAAGATATACGCGACGTAATTGACATAGTTGTGCCACGTCCGTAGACATTATCTGTTTTATAAAATTAGTAAATCAATTAAAATGTATATAGTATAATAACATACAGTACAATCGCTGAGATATGTTATGTAAAGGATCCGTGACCTGTTGCAATTATATCCGTATGCAATCGTGTCATGGCTTATGACCTGCGATAGATGTGCCATATATACTCAGTTCTGAAAAAAAAATCCAAATGCGTAGTAACTTAATTATTATTACTGAAAGATTGGCTTATCATTTTTTTTGGGCAAACACTTGTTGCAAATAAATACCTAAATCGTTTTTCCGCATATGCATCCCAAAGTAAACGTCTTATCGATTATTTTTTTTGCTACTTAAATAATAAACATGAGGATAATTTTTTGAACACCTGTGCTATATAAAAAAAGTTAAAATGAAAGCAGCGCGTTTATGAAAAAAAAATTGTTTAGTTAATAATAACAAGTTTTTTATTAAATATTTTTATTTTGCGAAACACATAATTTTTTGTATCATCCTTGAATTGATAACGTGTCAATTTTTTGCATAAATCGATGATAAAATTATCGTATGATAATACTGTTTTAGTAGCCCAGTATTTGACCTCGTGTTCCGATATAAAAACCCAAATATAATCTTAATTGAAGAGATTATTTATATAAAACACTTTAAAATTAAACTCAATAGATAATTTACAGATCGGATTAATAATGCGTATCTTCCCAATGATATTGGTAAATTGAATATATTGTATCAGCAGTTGTTGCGATAATATTAGTTAATCTTACGGATTATATTTATAAATATAATCACAGAAACGAAATTTGACACAGTTTTCATTCATAAGTATTCAGATTAAATGTACTTAAATCGCTTAGGCTTTAATTCATATTCCTCAATGTCTACAATTTATGCAAGTGTGGTGCTAACTGTACATCCTAACACTTTTGTGGGTACACTCCATCAAAAACCGTGCAAAAAAGTGATAAAGATTGATTCTTTAAATTTGGAAATCGTTGTTATTTAAAAAAAATAACATCATTCTGGTATAAAAAGCTAATGATGAATATCCAATAAATAAATTTTACGACACGTCATAGAAATCTGCAGATCGCGTCGGAATTTTAAGGCTCGTCTCTTAGGTTGGGAGCATAAATGAGAAAATTCTGTTCCTTGCTCTTAGCTAATGCAAGCCCTTGAAGTGCAATTTTTTTTAACCTGTGGTCATTGGTCTTTTGCCCCAAGGACCAGGACGTAACAACGAGCGAAAATGAAAATACATATATAAATATTTTGTTTCTGGAAATCGTGTTAGATCAAATAATTCGTTTAAAATATGGTAAGTTCGAAAGGATCGTGTTGTTTTAAAAAAATAGTATCTTCTATTTCATTTCTTTAAATTTGAACTTGAAAATGGATTTTGTTATATTTTTTTAAATTGTTATGAGACGTTGCCACTTTCCATATTTTATAGAAACAATTTCTTCTTGTTTTTCCGATTTAGATAACTTGCCATTTCGTGACTGGTTCGGAAGTTTTCTCCTTTTAATTTAAAATGTTTGTTAGTTTTAACCGATACGTCACGGCGGCACGAAAACAACCGAGTCGCCCGAAGGGGGCCTATCAAAGATTCCGAAGCATTTTAAGTCAAGATATTTATGAATTCTTCATCTTCACTTTACAATTCGAATTACGTGCTGAGTTCGCCGCAAATCCCCCAATTGCGCGGTCGCATTCACATACAGTCAAAAGTTGGCTAGCGTCTGTGTATTCAACACGTGCCAGGCTATACGCACACAGCCGGACGGCTTCACTCCCCCAATTACACGACTCTAAATTACACGGTCCCGATTTTAGTGTTAGTGGGGGTTTAACTGTATTTTAAAAAATGGATTATTCTAAGAATAAAAATACTTATTATGCTTCATAATTAATTGACGCATAAAATGACAAGTGCTTTTGACAAGTCGCACGTGACAATCGCAAGGTATCACTTGACAAATTGTACCGGATGCGAGTGAGAAATAACATCGCGCCCGTGCCATCAGAAGCGAATATTGTTGTTTTTATATTTTTTTCGCAATCGCGGACAATTAAGGTTAATGCTTATTTATTCTTTAGACTTTTTTGATATATACAAAAAGTTTGTGAAAGCAATTTTACTGTAACCCGTAAAAATACGATACGGTAAATAGAATGAATAGCACGTACGAATTTTTTTAGATTTTTCCACTAAATGAACGATACATGAAGGATGTTAAATATATTTTCTTATAGAATTAGCAATTCAATGCATTGTTTGATATATTTTTTCCTGAAACGAAAGCATATAGCATCCATCATCAGTGCTTTGTAGCAATGTGGCCCTCAATAAAACTAGAACGCTAGCGTGATTATTTGTTCTGCACACAATCAACTTGTTCTGTATGTTTCAAAATTAGATTCTAGTACATAGTATACTCGTGAATCTAAGCAACGTGTTGCATTTGGATCGTTATATATATCTAATCGAATAAATGTAATTATGCACAATTAGTATGCAGCAGCAAATATCGAAACAGTGTCGCATGTTGACTGTTGCATGTTGATTCCGGTTAGGTTCGAGCATGGTTCGATTTTACAGTCGTCGCTATACGTGGTAAAATTGTGGCGTAGGCTTCAAGCATCTGATCTCACCGCATTGCGCTAAGAACAATATCTGAATATCAAATAATTTGTAGTGTATATTTAACATATCGATTGCCAATTTATCTGTTTTGGATAGAAGATCTTCTTTCACCTGCTCTCGGGTCTAATTATACTTTTATTTAAATATTTACATTTTATACGCGCGTTCTTTTTCACGATCGTTTTCACGGTTTCCACGTCTCGCAACAGTGTGGTCGGCATTATACTCTGTGGAGCTATGTCGTCTCGTCGTGCAGAGCGCCTAGCAGCGTCCACGTGTCCGATAATAGCCGGCGACGTAATAAAGCGCAACAGCCGAGTGCCCTCGGTGCATGAGCGCGCGCTGACCTAGCGCAACAGTGCTTCGCTGACGTCACGGCCTATTTGCGTACGGCCGCCACTGCCACGACCGCCCGACCAACACCTTGGTCGTCGACTGGCCAACTTTCCCGCCGAATACTCTCAGAATCGACCGAATTCAGTGTCGAATGATGCACTTTTGATGGGTGCTAAATGATTCTTTTAATTTTCTTTGGATCCGTCGGATCAGCGTTCTTCAACCGGTGTGTCGCGAATCAACATTTTCCACTCTGAATATTTTCCTTCAAAACCAATCAGCTACACTGGATGAAAAAAATACGAATTTGTAAAAAATATATTTATATTTCCGAAAAGTGAATCAAAACATCTTCAATATTGTACAGTGGAACCTCTCTTAACCCTTTCAGTGCGGGGCGCATGACGTACATGCGCATACAAATCCAGGGTGCGGCCGCATGTCGTACATGCGCGAGATTCTTTAAAACTTTAACTTGTCGTTACATGTAAAGCTAGACCGAAAGAGTTAAGAGTGATGAGGGTGGTAATGTTTTAAAATCAGCTAATAAAGCACACAGCTTCAGTAATGATATACGACATATCACCAAAAGAGAATTTGTAGGAACCGTATGGCCAATAATAAATATGAGATAGAAATTGGCGCAGTTAAATCGCGCGTGGTGTCTCATTCAAATCTCCGCAGTAGGATCGGTGACGTATCTCGGCTCAGGGGTTGTTAAGGGTCTTCCACGTACATTATGTTCCACATACACGTGTACGGATGTAATGGTATAAAAAAAATGCATTTCTCAATTTTGATTTTGATTCGCATTCCCATTTTTTTCTCACTTAATCTCTGTTTGAGCAATTGATATTTTGTTCGATTTTTTATTACGGAAATAAAGCGAATCGAGTTTATTTTTTTAGTTGAGATGAAAGAACATATCCTAATCAACATGTTTGCATAAATCTCTTATAGGAAAATGGTCTAATATAGCGGTAAACGGTGAATACAAATTTACCTCGCCAAAAAAATAATTTGCTCCAAAACGGCGCCGCACTCAGATGCAGAATCGTATTTAGACCCGCCGCGTTGAAAGGGTTAACGGTCACCTCGCATAACGAGTAATCTGCATAACGAGCAAAAAAAAAGTGAAAAAATTGCTCACTTAAAGAGCGACATTTCGCATAACGAGTGACGCAGAAAGGGGAAGTCACAAACGTATGACGCACTTGTGTGTGTTGGATCGTATTTCACAGTAAGAAGTTATGAAGGAGAGTTTGGAGGAAGAGGAAGTAGCAGAGAAACAATCTTCTGACGCAATAAGAGAAATGCTGAAAGCATGGGAAACTGTTTCATCGTACATTGAGAAGCAGCATCCTAATAAGGAGGTGGCTATGCGTGCTACAAACATATTCAATGATAACGCTGTGTCACATTTACACCAAATTTTAAAGAATTGGCTAAAACAAATGTCTCTAGACAGCTTTCTAGTAAAAAATAATTAATTATTTGTTATAAATTAATAAATAATAAGCTAGTTTCGATTTTAAAAATGTTTTTATTTAGATTGTTACGATTTTAACAATTTATAAGCATGTAATTTTATTTGAATAAACGTTAAAAAAAATATTTTGAATAGAAGGCATTATCGTGTTTTATATTGATTTATGAGAAAATTAGTTTCACATAACGAGTGTTTCACACAACGAGCAAGATTCTGAAACAAATTATGCTCGTTATGAGAGGTTCCACTGTATTTGATTTGTGATTAAATAATTTTTCACTAATTAAAAAAAAATGTTTCATTAGTTCTGGCACACTGTCTGGGAATGCTGACACGTGTTCATGTATAGTATTTGACTGTAATAAAAATATTCTCGCATTTTTTATTATGATAACAATTATAAATTATGCATATAATATATTTGCTTTCATTTTCTATCGGAACCGCAAACAATGCAATCCCTATACTTTTTTTGTTATCAATCGCTATCAGATGTAGATTGACGTGATTTAATCGCTGCTCTGGATCCGCTGAATCTCTTTTTTTTATTAATCTTTCCCTGTGACTTCCATCCAGTTAAATAACTTATTATTACTTAGCTATTAGTTTGCATGTACAGTAATACCCCCGATAACGCGAAAGTTGGGACCGCGTAATCGGAACAACGCGTTATCGGGATTATGAAGCACATACAAAATTTAGGGTTTAAACTAAGGACAATGTAAAAAAAATATGACTCGCACATCACTCGCGCACATGAGATCATATATATGTGCGAGCGAGATCAACACACAGGCGCACCCAGTCAAACGGCATAGAGCTTACGGTCGAGCTATGCGTGAATAGAATGCGCTCGCGTTATTAGGGTGAACTCCGCGATTTATTTTCAAATTCGCGCTCTCGGAACACGCGCTATCGGGGGTATTATTGTATATCTACAAATTGCACATGAGTCAGTGGTTTTTCGTTTCTTTTTAGCTCATTTTCTATAGGTTCCAATAATCAATAGGTTCCAATCAATCGGTAAGAATATTAGGCCCTACTATTCTATCACCGATAGTAAAATTAATTATTCTTTGTGAAAAATTATTAGACAAAGGGTACGTATTTTTTGTCAAATTTGAAGTTCTTGATGACGTGGGATTAATGAATGTTGAATTCTCTTCATCGTCTGTCTCATCGCTAGAGTATGTACATTTCTTTCGTTTGTGAGGGATGATTTCACGAGCGAATTGTCTTCGTCAATGTCTATAGCATCACTATTCTCATCATTTTTTTGGCATTTTACACAAATCTGAATGAATGTGCTTTTAATAATCATTGGTTATCTTTCACAATCATCACTATTATAATTAACATTATCAAAGGTAAAAGGGCCATCATCACTACTATCGAAATAATCATTGAATTTGAAACAAAAGTTTCATTATTTTTATTATTATATAATTATACACACTATTTCACCGATTTTACTGTTTCACTATTTTTTTGAAATAATTATGTATATAATAGAATTAAAAAAATATTAGTTCCACAATACAAAAATAGGGTCACAGTACACAGCTTCGAATAACTCTCCAATATGTAGAAACAGACTGACTGCTTCAAAAATATCGATAAATGCAAACATATTTCTGAGAATTAATTACGCAGAACTATAAATTTAAATAAAAACATGTTGGGTTAGTCCAAAGAAAGATTCCAACGCGCCATTCATCCATATAAAGATTTAATAAAGATTCGATAAACATCCTAACGACTCTAAAGATGCAAGGGGAATCAGCCTCTTACACTAATATTCCCCCAAGTGTCGAATCACGACACAGCATCATTTTTAATAATATTTCAGTTGGATTCAAATTAATATTATTTTTTATATAAATATTATTCCACGAAGGATAGATGTCTTTAAATTATTTATTTAAAATCTTTCATTATAACAAGTCTCTGTGATAATTCTTCGATAGTTAATCGAGTATCCGGGGATCTCAGTATGTCATCATCAAATTTAGAAGGTCGTCCAGATTCAGGTGTATCTTATAGATTTCTATTTCTCGATTTGAACCTTTGAAACCTAAATTGACATCTACGTGCTGTCAACACTTCACCATAAATTTATAAATAACCTTAGTGGCTTTGCTGGCATTTAAGCCCCGGTCGAATAAAAGTAGCACACAATGTCTGATGTCCGTCAATTTCTGGTTTTGACATTTTACTCTTAACAATAATATACATTTTATTACTCATAAATAATGCCAAACAATAGTTCCAAGTAAAAAACTTAAAGACAAGCTTTCTTGGCCGTGTCTAGACAAAAACTGCACTTGGTTATAAAATACGTGATTTTTTTTACACGGTAAATACGTTCCATGAAACACCACATAAAATCATGGGATCCTTGTATGCTGAAATACGTTATCGGACATAATTTTGGTGGAAATTCATCGCGTAAAACGGAAGATATGTTCTGCAAGATCATCGTGTTAAACGAAACCGTCTAAAGCAAAATTATTAAGCGAGGGATGAGTGTATAACACATCTACAGGTGTCACTTTGTTGACTCATGTGGGTGTATTATCTGGTGCGTATGATTTTATGTCTTTCATTTACAGTGGAACCTCTCATAACGAGCATAATTCGTTCCAGAATCTTGCTCGT